>JASANB010005354.1:12500-20773 GCA_030248155.1 Sabatieria punctata
AAACAACCAGCTCAGTCTGTAAACATGATTTTTACAAAACGTCAGCTTCACCTTAGCCTTTGGTTACCTGTACATACCGGAGTTTTCCACCTATAGGACCACTTCGGTTATAAGAGCCGGGTCTTATAAGTGGGCTTCTTTTCCGATTATAACACCCGGGTCTTATAGCAGGTGGTCAGAAAGCAGGGTCTGTCAGGGGGCATTTTCCAGTTATAAGACCCGGGTCTAAGCTCAGAATGGTGTGTTTTTGTGTGTATTTTTTACCAGATAACTAATGAATGTGGAGTTTTTGAACTCAGGTCGTTCAAGAATCGTTCTAAAACCTGCGTAATCTTGGTAAAATTCTTGATTTGATAGGTTTAGTTAGATAGCTGCTGTAAGCGTATTGGAGCTTCTAAGTAGCCTTGAATTTAGAGTTTCCAAGGTTTTGGGTGACATCAGTTGTGTTGCATGGGCAGGCTATCTGTTTGTGCTTCCACTGCGTATGTTTATTATAAGTTTGATTGCTACTAGACTTCTTCAGCGAATGAACATTCGACTGATTTTTTGTAGGAAAGCGCATATAATCTCTTGCCTGTTGAAAACATATGTACTGTACATACCATACATGTAACAGGTCATCTGTTGAATGGGGAGGGGGCTGGGGGTCTGGTGCTGGCCGGAGGAGTCTCAGCCCAAATTCTAGGGAGGGGTTAGGCACCAAAAAAGCTCAAAATTCGCAATATTTCGGCTAAAAATCGTCAAAAATCGCTAAATGGAAAGAAGGCATAAATAATGCAAGGGCGTAACTGGGAATCGAACCCAGCACCTTTGGATTTCCTGTGAATTTGGGTTCAAATGCAGCTAAAAGTGCTGTTTTTCAGGCGATTTTGGCAAGTTTTGTCTGAAATTGTAAAAAATCGCCAAAATTTGCTCAAAAAATTGCAATTCATTTCAAGGCATTAATTTGATTATAAAGTTGGATACCTAAAGAATACACTGTAGAAAAAAACAAGCTGTTCAGTGAAATTTCTGATTGTTTCTGAGATTACGCATTACGCATACGCAATACGCAAAATACGCATTGGTTTTTGCAATGCGTATACGCAAACTCATACGCATTTGTAATTGGAATGCGTATACGCATACGCATACGCATACGCATTTGAAAAATCCGGTATTAAACAACACTAGGTAGGACAGATAGAAAACTCTTACAAGCCGTCCAATATAGCGGGCAGGATATGTCCTGTGATGACACTCTTGTCTTCTGGTGAAAGGTTTGGTAATGGCAGCCACCAAATCCCTCTCGGATCGCGCTGAAATTGATTGTTTTTAATATTAACCCTTTGGAAATGACCAACGCCGAATGGCGTAGTTGCCCAACCTATCGGGGAGAAGCAAAAAATGATTGTAAACATATCGGAAAGCTGTCTCAGACCTATCGGAAACTGTTTCAGTCAGACCCACCTGGAAACACGTTTTAAACCAGTGGCAAACTTATAATTTGATGTTTTAGATGTTCAGATGATGCTTGCAGTTGAAATGACTCAAAAAATAACTTTCAGTCTATTAGTTTACTAAACCAAAACAATCTGAGAACAACCTATGGGAAAGCCAGAAACTTTCCGATATGTTCAAAATGCGGTCATTTCATATTCAAATATGTTGGATAATAATAGCAACACCAAACTATCGTAAATTTCTTATAAAAGCGCACGCTCCAATAGTAGCGCCCTTGACGGACAGCCAGAAAATACATACGCGCAAGCTCTAATAGTAGCGCCCCGCTAATAATAGCGCTCCTAATAATAGCCTTTTTTAAAGTGCAGAAATCACTAAAGTGGCCATAATTTTAATTGTTTTGTTGTGTAGTACATGTACTTGTAGTCTCGATTTGAAGCCATTGGGCTTAAATTTTCTCGATTTCACTTAGATGAACGTTTAGATTAGAGAAGGTAGCTACCGTTTACGTCAGGGCTTTCGAATTTTTCAAATGCTAAATGGCAAGAGTGACCTTTGACATCTTATTAAGAGTATATAAGGGTATAACACTTATCGACTCGATCTTTTACAGGGTTCGTGCGGCTTTTTCCGAGCAAAATTCGCTGAACAAAGTCAAATTTCCCCGACCAATCAGAGTGACAACATTCTAACAAGGCTCAGAATTTTTAAAAATTTGCTCTGAAAAACGCATTTAACCGGCATTCTGTTAAGTTGTAGTAGTTGTGGAAAGTCAGAAGTCCCATTTTCAAAAGGGTGGTGTGTAAAGCTCTGACAGGGCCCTTTGGGCGAGAGAGGATTCTACTGCTATCAATTTTTTCCCTGACTGGACACCAAATTCCCTGACCTTTCGGGTCCCGCACGAACTCTGGTTTATGACTATCGATTATCAGTCAAGCAATATTGAAGCAGCCCTAAAACCCAGTATAAAACACTTCCAATACAATCCGTCACCCCGTCAGTAACAAAACGCCATCCAATGCTGGCTTCTATCTATGTAAAACTAAGACTATACGTACATGTACGTAGTTGTAGCTCATCAATAAAGAAAACTAAGATAACTATCAATTGTTACTGTATACAGATGCTATTTTAATAAGAACGTCATTTTACATAGAATTGAACGGAAAATTTTCGCTCTAACTCTTCAAAAAATTGAAATTTCGGGGGGGGGGGGTAGCCAAATTATTACGTAATTAGGGGAGGGGGGTCAGGAAATTATTACGGGCGATTATCAGGGGGGAGGGGGGTCCGGAAATGGACAAAAATACCATTACGTAATTTTTGCACGCCCCCTTACACTACTGTAGCTTACAATTGTGATAAGCGCAATTTGACGAGCTGAGTAGAAAAGAAATATACCTTTTCATCATAGAGAGATTGTACAATCCGTTCAAACAGACTAGGTGGGTGTTCGACCAACAGATGTCCGTTGGGTAGTTGATCACACTGAGCCACAGCTTCACTGAATGTTTCCGGGTCATTGAGAACATGACACACGCCGTCTATGAAAGTGTGTGGTTGTGAGATATTGTTGCAGGCAGCCTCCAGCTGGTCTAAACATTCGGAAAATATACAGTCAGGACAGATATACAGATATAGTGGAAGATTTACTTGTCGCTACACAAACAAACAAACAATGACAAACAGATTAGACTATTGAGTGTTATATGCAGCACAAATGTTTCAGCATTTAACGCCGTTTATGGTACTGGTAGCATATATGGTACGGTACCTCACAGTGGCTGAACGTGGATTATATTTTGCAAAAGGCTCCTTACCAGCAGCTATCGGTTGTGCTGGTGGAAGTAAGTGTAGTATAGAAAGAAGAAGAAGCCATAATTGGAGGCCGAACCTCATAGCTGACTGATGGTGAGGAAACCGTTTTACCTCACACCTGCTGATCAATAGCTTTCAATTGGTTTTCTTATGACTCATGACTCACTTTACTTTGGGTTTATTACATCCGTCAGCTAATACTAAATGCTGCAATAATAATACTACTGCGCCCTCTTATTAAAGTTGGCATGGTGTTCTAGTTCTGTGCTGTGCACAAAAGCTACCAGCAAACAAGTCAAATAGTCAAAGCCACACATTTTGTAGTGATGAAAATTATGGAATTTGAATTTCAATTCAATTACAATTAAAATATTGATCCCGTTTTTAATTTCAATTAAATTAATTTTTTGCATCACAAACTTTTGTCTACTGATGGCATATATTGAGAAAATGTCTATTGTCAAACATCAAGCATGGGTATATGGCATAACCCAAACATGCCATATATAGCCAGCAATAACATCATTAAGCGGACCAGACAGACAGTCAGACTACTTTTTTCCTCTCTGCCTGGAAACCGTTGCCTCGCTATCTCGCATTGCCGATTGATAGCTTTCAATTGGTGTTCATGTCACTCCCCAACCAATTACACATTATTGTTTTTCCTTTTCATTAAACGGGCAGGCGAACTGCTATGGATCGTGCTAAACCTATGAGCAGAAGGGGTGGAATCAGACCCCACCACACAACACCCCTCAAAGCCTGTTACAGGTAGACCTAGTTCGTAGTGACTACTAACTACAAACTAAAAGACTAACTAACTACCTGACTTTTGGGGAAAATCAGACTAAAAATTAACTCTAACTACAAACTAAATCCGCTGACTACAAATTTACCACTAACTACATATTTTTTCGTCCCGAGTTTGTAGTCTCAAATCTTGTTCACAGTTATTTTATAACCGTTTAGGTGAAAATTTAACAAAACTCGCGAAAATTTTCCATTATCACAGAAATTGCAAATGTTGCTAGCATCTTAGTTCATTGATCATCAAATGCAGTTTAGCAGTTGTGACTGTACAGGTGCATACATAAATGACAACTATTAGCAGCAATTGCCTGGCATTTCTACTTATGTACCTCTGCGTTTCTATTACTGTTGGCAAGTCCGACTGAACCTGGACTTATTAATAGGTTTTTAACCTGAAATCTGTGGACTTGAACCTGAACCTGAACCTATTTTATTTCAGCCGGACTTGAACCTGTTTCGTTTTACTGGACTCACTCAATAAGTTCAAAATTTGAATGAAAATTTCGGCAAAATTTGTCAAATTTTCGGTTGGATAGCACAACATTTTCATGGTTTCTTGTTTTTACACCTATTTTTCAAACTGAGTATGCGAGAAAACGAAACTACTGCCCCATAAAATGTGGTTTTCGTCTTTCATTACTAGTAGACAGGCTTATATAGCTCAGAAAAGTTGCAAGCAGTGCAAAATTTCAACAATTCTTGAAATTATCAGTGGACTTGAACCTGTACCTATTGTCCAGGTTTTTTAGATGATGGACTTGAACCTGAAATTTCGATGTTGGACTTGACTTGAACCTGAACTTATTTTTTTAACCCCGGACTTTCCAACAGTAGTTTCTATCTACTCACCCGTGATCGCGTCCGAGTCAGTCCAATCTATCGCTTCAAAAAGGGCACACTGCAAATCCCTACTACCATTTGAAGAATGAATGTTGTACTGTACATGATTCTGGTATTCTGTGTGTGTGTTCTCTACCGTGCGGTCTTGTTATGTCGTGGGTTTACTAGTAAAAACGATACACATTCTATGGTCTGTTTTATCTTTGAAGGGCTTTGAAGCTTTGAAGGGCTGCCGGTGCCATTCACAATTCCTTGGACTCATACATGAGTTACCCCTCTGCTGGAAAGGCCAAATCTCTCTCACGCCCCCTCCTGAAACAGGTTAAACTGTTACATGCATGCTTGGACCGATCAGTTATGGCTCATTTGAGAGCCCAATGGACACAGTTCTTTAACGTTTTATCAATGTAATGCAAACACCGCTTCCAATAACCATATTCAGATAGTGTAGCTCCACCAAGGGCACAAATTCGCCAAGTTTAAACGAAAGATATTATATGACAACCCCAAGTGTCATGTCTGTTTAGTTTTGTTTCATAGGTCGAAAACCCGTTCAGTTAATGTTTCAAAATAGCGGACGTCGTTTAAAAGCGATGGGGAGTAGGTGTGGGTCGGCCAGGTGGTGCTGGCTCCAAAGCGAAGCCAAGTGTTGGCCGTTGCTCCTGTTTAGGGTTGAGGAGGGCCTGGTCTCTGGTGACCAGGTTGCGTCCCCTGCGAGCTGTGCAAGATGTGGCCTTGTGCGATGTGGCTTCGTGCTCGCCCAGCGCAGGACTGTGGGGGCTTGTCTGAAGCAGCTGGTCTCTGCTTTCCCTGACACCACCTGTATTTGTGTTTACTTTTGTTTTTGAAATTTTATTGCAAATTGTAAAATGATTTTGCAGGTTTTATCGAAGAAGGGCATGATTCTAGATGATGACAGAGCCAGTGAAGAAGTTGGCAAAAGTAGTGACACCTACATTTTAAGAGTCAGTCTCTGAACTGATCGAGTCTTGGCCCTTTGCCCTATTCAGACCCAAAATTGAAACTTTGGGCTAGAGAGCTGTAAGTTGGTACACTAATACATACTTATGAGTTGTCTTTCGGCCCCAAAGGATTAGTGGATTTGACGCTCCAATCCCGAGATACAGCCTTCTGAAAATCGCCCTGCTTAACTATGGGACCAAAATTTCAAACTCGAATTTCTAACCTACCAGTTGGAGTTTGAAGATTAAAATTTGGGTTTTTGCGTAACTTTTGGAGTACTTTAAGAATCTGCAGTCCAATTTTGTTTTGGAAGAAAAAAAAATTTTTCGATCTCTTCGGTGGGCCATAACTCGGCTGCAACCCCCCTAGGGGCGCTTTTTTATTTCATAACTTTGTAGTGCTTTTTATAAGCTTCATTTTGGTATAGAATATGGTACGATTGCTGGTGGCCAATCCAGTGAAAACTGGCCTCAAATGTCACGAACTCGAAAAATTCGCATGTTTCACTATAGACATAATTTTCCAAATCGAATTTCTGACTTAATGAACGGAGTTGAGCTGTGAAAATTTGGGTTTCCAGAGTACTTTCAGTGTGCTTTCGGAATATTTAGTGGATTTAGAATTTCGAGGAAAAAATTTTTTTCGACCTCTTTGACGGGCCATAACTCGGCTGGAATTCCCCTAGAGGCGCTTTTTTATTTCATAACTTTGTAGCGCTTTTTATAAGCTTCATTTTCGTATAGAATATGGTACGATTGCTCGTGGCCAATCCAGTTAAAATTGGCCTCATATGTTACAAACTCGAAAAATTCCCTCATTTGGAAGACCAGATTTTTATGAGTTCTCAACATTTGAGGCCAATTTTCACTGGATTGGCCACCAGCAATCGTACCATATTCTATACCAAAATGGAGCTTATAAAAAGCGCTACAAAGTTATGAAATAAAAAAGCGCCTCTAGGGGGTTCCAGCCGAGTTATGGCCCGCCAAAGAGGTCGAAAAAAATTATTTTTCCTCGAAATTCTAAATCCACTAAATATTCCGAAAGCACACTGAAAGTACTCTGGAAACCCAAATTTTCACGGCTCAACTCCGTTCATTAAGTCAGAAATTCGATTTGGAAAATTATGTCTATAGTGAAACATGCGAATTTTTCGAGTTCGTGACATTTGAGGCCAGTTTTCACTAGATTGGCCACCAGCAATCGTACCATATTCTATACCAAAATGAAGCTTATAAAAAGCACTACAAAGTTATGAAATAAAAAAGCGCCTCTAGGGGGGTTGCAGCCGAGTTATGGCCACCGAAGAGATCGAAAAATATTTTTTTTCTTCCAAAACAAAATTGGACTGCAGATTCTTAAAGTACTCCAAAAGTTACGCAAAAACCCAAATTTTTATCTTCAAACTCCAGCTGGTAGGTTAGAAATTCGAGTTTGAAATTTTGGTCCCATAGTTAAGCAGGCCGATTTTCAGAAGGCTGTATCTCGGGATTGGAGCGTCAAATCCACTAATCCTTTGGGGCCGAAAGACAACTCATAAGTATGCATTAGTGTACCAACTTACAGCTCTCTAGCCTAAAGTTTCAATTTTGGGGTCTGAATACTGAGACTCGATCGGTTCAGAGATCGACTCTTAATATACAGGGTGTGTCAAAAAAAACAACCCAGCAGAGTTTTTGCTGTAGCAACCGCAAATCTCAACCGATTTGAATGAATCCTGCTTTAAATGAAAGATAAGTAAATTCTCGTAAGACTGGTGAAGGCCCTATTAAGATACGATGCTTACTTCCTGAGATATTTTCCTTCAAACTCAAAACAGAGATTTTGGCAGTGAACAAGAGCGATTCCGTTGCACTTCACAACAAAACGGATTCCTACTGCTGAGGGGCAACAAGACTTTTACAAATGAAGTAACCAAGCATGTGTGGCACCAGAAAAACCTCGTTACGTTAGCCCTGAGCAGTAGGAATCGGTTTTATTATGAAGTGCAACAGAATAATAAAAATCGCTCTTGTTCATAGCCAAAATCTGTTTTGACTTTGAGTGCAAATATCTCAGGAACCAAGCATCATATCTTAATAAAAGCTTCACCAAACTTTCAAGAATTAATTTATCTTTCATATAAAATAGGACTCACTGAAATCGGTTGAGATTTGCGGCTGCTACAGTAAAAAATCTGCTGGGTTGTTTTAATCTCTGTTGTGCACTGACAAAATCTCTGTTTTGAATTTGAAAGCAATTATCTCAGGAACTAAGCAACGCATCTTAACAAAAGTTACATCAGTCGTTCAAGAATTTATTTATCTTTCATTTAAAGCAGGATTCATTCAAATCGGTTGAGATTTGCGGTTGCTACAGCAAAAAATCTGCTGGGTTGTTTTTTTTTTGACGCACCCTGT
>JASANB010005355.1:0-10241 GCA_030248155.1 Sabatieria punctata
ATTGTGTGCTGATATAATGTATAAAATATTGACTCTATCTGCTTAATCAATTGTGAGCTACAGGTCATTGTTTGACACCAACTAAAAAAATCCGATTTTTGAAGCTGAATAAACCTAAAACTACATTAGCTCGGACGGATTAAAAATCTGCAATTTGGTTGGTTTCCTTCAAATATTATTCACTGAAAATTTCACTAAAATCGGTGCAGTAGTTTTTGAGAACCGACGACCCGCTTTCGGGGGCAAAAATGGCACAAGTAGACACGCAGGTTTTCGCATCATTTTGGAATGGAAAAGCTGTTGATTACGGTAGTTGAAGTCAGTTTTCCCGCAAAAAATCGGTTTTTTTCAAAACTTTCGTTCAAAAACGGTTTAGTTTATGTATTTTAAGCATCACCATGCTGATTTACACAGTAACCAGTTATTTTACGTTAATTAATGAACTAATTAATAATTTTAATTAATTAATCAAAAATTGTTAATCAACTGCAAATTGCTTATTTTCTTGGTGCGTAAGCCTTTAGCAGTGTTAATAGAATGAAAACATTGACATTTTTTACACGGAGGCCCGATTTAGCATATGTTTGTGTGTATGCAAATTATGCATTTATTCAACCACTGTTACACATACAAAGTAGGTTTTCTGCTTGAAGCAAAAGCTAGAAACCTTCAAACAAGAACTCCATGAAAGTATAACGCTAGAACTCTGCCTTTTTCGATTGCCAAGTAGAAATAACCAACTTATGTGGGGATCATATTATCTCAACGTTTAGAAAGCTGTAAAAGCCACTACAACTGTACAATGCTGGCAAAAATTGTACTACAGACTCAGATGAAGTGGCTCTAATCGTAACTACTAATCTAGATGAAGATGGGGCTGTTAGGCTTCAAAACCAAATTTTCCGCGTTGTGCCGAATTGCCCCACCGGTGGGGTAATTCGGCACATGAATAAAATCGAAAAGGAATCGCTCGCCATTCGTTGTAGAATGGTCGGAATGGCTTCAAACCTTTTGCACAGTGTAACTAAGAAAAATTGAAAAATTCCGGACCGAAAATCAGGTTACTGCTGCTAAGTTGGGCCGAGATATTTTTGAAAAACTGAAAATGGTGTGCCGAATTACCCCGGCTTACCCTACTAAAAGTTTAACAATGCAGATACGCAGAACAACACGTCTCTTTACCGTTTCTGAGCAACAAAACAACAAAGACCAGTTTAGCTTATAACAACCATTCATGGAAAATTCTCAAAAAGTGGGAGGGGGCCCCATGAAGCGACACAAGGCGATTTTGGGGGAAGGGGGGTCCGAAAAATCGGGATTTTGGAACGATGTCGTTTATGGGCTGCCCCTTTATCGAGACCGAACTAGACCGCAAACGTCACAACGTGCGCCCATTTCCCGAGTAAGTGAAAAACAATCAAATTCTGCTCGTTTTCTTTCTCGGCATGACTAGATTTCTTTTAGATGCAACAAAAACTCTTCCACTGAGGCAAAACTTATATATTTTTGCTGAAAAAAAAAACAAAAAGTATGACTTTGCGCACATTCCAAACAGCTAGCGACCTGTTTATCAACTATTTGGAATTATTTGGTATTATTTGGTATAGAAAATACCATCTGGTATTTGGTATTTTTGATACCATTTGCATCCCTACCACAGTTGATCGTCTGTGTTCAAAATTTGCAATTTGATTCCTTACCTTGGTTACCTTTTTTCGTGCATCAGTGGACTACAAAAATGGTAAGTACCGCATCCCGGGTTACGGTACAATGTATTTGCTAAAATTAGGCTATTATGCTCGTTTCTTAACGGATTTTAACCGGATTTTCGTTGGAAGAGGGGCTTAATCGATTTCACACCCTGCTAGAACTAGAACGATTACTGTAACTACCGTATCCAGGGTTACGGTATTTTTTAAAAATCATGCTGTTCTGCTCGTTTCTTAACGGATTTTAACTGGAGTTTCGTCGGAAGAGGGGAAAATACAGGTGGTATTGCATGAACAAGCAGATGAGTTTGACGTCACGTGACGTTTGCATCTACTAGATGATCTAGTGGTATGGAAGGGTAGGCCGCCTGACTTCCGAAGCTTGAAGAAGTCGTACATTGTTCCCGGCTAGTAACAATAACAACAAACAGTTGGCGTTGGTTGGTTTGTGGCTGAGCTGTCAGACTGATGGATCTAGCCCCGCCCACTTCCGTCACAGAGGCCTGTCAGATATCGATTGACGCCGCTACTGCGTTGGCTTTGCACGCTGTTGGGTTCTGTAACGCTGGATTTCCTGTAGATTCTGGCCGACCAGCGTTGCTGTGCTGTTCAGTACCCTTGTCTAAACTTTCAACACCTCTGACGTCTGTTATGTTGCGTTGCGCAGTAGGTTATTATGGCGAACCCAAGACACCGGGTCGGCCTCCAGCGCCGCAATCGATTCTAGATCCCGGCATTCAGCCTGTGCCGATAATTCAATTGAGAGATTTTCGCTTCACTCTCAAGCAAATTCAAAAATCGATTCAGCATATCTGAAAACCCCTCTTCCAACGAAAGCCCGGTTAAAAATACGTTTAGAGACTAGCGAAATAGACCATTTTTTAAAATACTGTAACCCCGGATACGGTAGTTACAGTACCACGTACTTACCATTTTTGTAGTCCTTTGATGCTCAGGAAACGTTTCCACACCAAGGATACGGTATAATACGGGCTCTGTACGATTTTAGGCAGGTAAACTGTAGTATTTTTCTTTGCGGTTGCATCTCTAGTCCTCGCATTACTATACTATAGGTCACGATCTTTCATGTTCTGAACTTTGTGTTGTAGCTCCTCGGCTCGCGCCAGCCTTATAGAATGTTGCGTTTAATCCATCCGGTCATAATAGCATTCTCTAGTACAGTACGTAATTGTGTTGCAGTGGACTTTTACTCCGTGCAGCATTTGGAGTAGGATTCCGAAGTTTTAGCAGCAGGTGCCTAAATTAGTTGAACGCTCTAACTCCCGACCAGTTGCGCACCCAGGGCGGTGTAGGGTGGGTACAGCCCCTTTGTGGCAGAGGTAGGAAGGAAAAATTAAGCAAAATAAGAGAAAGCAATGAATTATGCGCTAAAACTGTGTATTTTAGTTTCAGAATGCGTTTTAGAACGCTAAAATTTTCAGAAGTCCAACCAAGCCTGTTACACTATTGAAACAGTCACTGTTTTGCACTTTTACGCTTAGAATACCCTTTAAATGACTTTTTGAAGGCTAATTTTGGAAAGTTTTCTTGCCCTAGCCCAACCAGGCAACTTCAAATTTTTCAAAACACCCCCCTGGTTTCGCCACTGCTCCCGACAGTAGAAGTTTAACTTTGTGAGGAATAGAGAGACCATTCATTGTTTGCTTGTTTGTGTACGCTTTTTCTTGGCTACTTGTAAATGTAATCTTGCGGGGCAGCGATTGCTCCTTTACCAATAAGCTTATCTTCTTTTCTTAATAATATTACCTACTTACAGTTTTGAAGATGACAGTGACAGAGCAGCAGTCTTTCGAGGCTCCGGATTTGCCATGCAAAAGTGTCACTGTCTACTCAGACCGCGCCGAGGTTAAGCGCTTAATAAAGACCTCGTTAAAGGTACGTCGTAGGCTAGTTTTTATTTTCATTACTGCCTAGTCCAACGAAAAATAATGTTAGAACATCGGTGTAGCTCAGAATGGCATATTACAACAAAAATATAAATTAACAAATCAGCCTTTTTTGTCCTTAGCAGTGCTCTTGGCTGAAAAAGCCCTACTTTCTGAACGGCATAATGTGTGCTGAGTTTAGTCGGGCGTTAATGAAGTGATAGTGAAGAAGCTGCCGCACACAATCGACAGTGACTCAGTGCGTGTGGATGGGAGGGGAAAAGCGACCATTTGCGAAGTGCAGTACCAGGAGAAACATGTGAAGAAGGACGAGCAACTGCAGGAAAAGTTAAAGCTGCTCAACGACCGAATGAACCAACTCACTGCCCAGCGACGAGAAGTAGGTTATAATAATTAATATTAATTGTTGTTAAATTGTTTACCTGTTTGAAGTCAGAAGAGCCACGACAGGCATTAATTTTGCTTAAAAGATTGTGTGAGTCGGTGTGTTTGTGTTGTTCAGTTTAATGCAAGCAAACACAAAGTTGTTTAGACTTAGAGTGAGGCGATCAGAAAGCATACCGTTCGCCTAGAGGATTGACGAGCAATTTTTACCACTTCTGCACCGGTAGAAACAAATTTTTGAACTGAAATTTTTGCACAACCGTTGCGAGCCAACAAACTGACATTTTTCCTGTAAATTTTTCAGACACTACAGTTTCTACAAAAGAAATTTTAGACCAGTTCACAGAACAAACGGCTAAGAATTGAGCATACAGCAGCGTTTCAAATTTTTCCATTCAGGTGAGCTGAACGGAAAAATTGTTTGTTTTGCTTCTACCGGTGCTGATCTGATACCTTTTGCAAATCAGTGGGTTTTGTTTGTTTTGTAGTTGGACGACACGACCTCTGTGGTTCAGCGCAAGAAAGAAGTTCTGGACGGAGTGGCCAACCAGGTCTCTCACGGCGCCAAGAAGGACGAAAATGTGCGTCTCTCTCACCATACAAAAAACACACACAGTACCTTTGTCTTCTTTTTAGAAGGGCGAAAGTAAGTCGGTGTTTTCGTTGGACGGCGAGTCCATGAAGAACCTGGACAGTTTCGTTGATTTCTACGCCAAAAAGTTGGACCAGCTGACGGCCAGATTCCGCGAGCTGGACAAGCAGAAGAAGGAAATCGACGACGAAATCATTGTGGTGCGTCGCAATATGGGAGAACTGCGAGGAAGCAGAGGAGAGACCGATCTGTCTCGGTAGATTGGTGTCTAGAGTGTCACTTGTGAGAAGGAAACAAGAGTCACTTCTAGAGAAGTGAGTATAATTTTGGACAGTGAGGGAGAAGAAGAAATAGAGTTGGACGTCTCTTACGTAGTCAATGGAGCTGGTTGGTCGCCCACATACGACATTCGCGTCTACACTGGGGACAAACCAAGCATGAAGGTGAATTTGTGTTGCACTGCAGTTTGGGGGCTAACCATTATGTAGCGATATGTAAATTCGGTTCCGCTGCTGAAGGGTGCGGAACCGGAATTTTTTCACTTGCTTTTTTGCTCTTCCTTCCATGCCATAGCGCTAAACGCTATTAATAAACAACCTAAAAACTTACTTCGTTTTAGACAACAATTTTGATTGATATGACTACTTTTTTGTCAGCAGTGCACTTTGTCGGTAATTTATTGCAGCCCAAACTGTGATTAAAACGTTTTACAGTAGTTTCAGATGGAAAATTTCAGTTGATTCGACACTTTTAAGCCGAAATTTAAAAAACGGAGGTCTTAAAGTTCCAAATCTAAAGAAGGCAAAGTAATCAAGGATGTGGGGGTTGCTGTCGGAGGAATATAGGATTCTCTGATAAATCAGTCAACCTTTTCGATAAATCTCTGATAAATCGATGCTTTTGGTTGGTATACGGTAGGTAAACACTCCTTGAATGTTCGAAGTATTGTTTCATTTTATGGTATCGGTATCTGTTCTAACTTTAGCAAAGTAAATGTGAATGTCTCCTGTAGTTTCAGTTAGAATTCTTCGTCCTAGGAGAAATTTCAAATTTTTAGCCTCCACTGAAAAGTTCCGGTCGATCGCTAACCATATGCTACCTGACCGGTGTTAGAGGGCCTTTTCACCTAGGGAAGCGTAAGGCCCCAGGCCCATTGAATGAGTGCTACCACTGCCACACCATCGCGGTGCCCGTATCATTGCTTTGTTTGTAAAATGTCGAGAAAATGCTGACTGTGCAATGGCAATGGCTTGACTTTTAACAATAATCGGTGAAACGAACGTTCGTATAATACACAGCCGTCTTTTCGTTGTTAGAGCTTTCTCGATATCTAACCTACCGAAATATCGTTTAGGTGCACTATCACGGCCAGATCAGCCAAAATACGGGCGAGGACTGGAACGAGACCGAGTTGTCGTTGAGCACAGCCATGCCCTCGATCGGCGGTGCCGTTCCCGAGCTGAAAACTCTAAAAGTGTCGCTCTACAAACCGCCGCCACCCCCTCCGCCGCAACCGTAAGTCTCTTTTTATACGCTTTTCGCTGGTGGCATGCGCAGTCTTGCTTTTTTTCGGCTTTAGTTGGGTTGCTTTTCGTCCACTGTATGCTTCTTTGCTTTCGGTGCTATGTAGAGTGCGATCAATACCCGGAAAAACCCAATTCCTGACACCCCTGTAGTGCAATGCGTTTGATTGGTAGTTATGATAAAAGGTCAAAGCTTTCTTATTTGGAAACCGGCCAGGACCACTGCAGGAAATTATTATCGCATAGCTCTGCTAACTTTTAGATGGTTATCGCGAGAACCTCCCAAATCTAATCTAATCGTCGATCGAACTTTGAAGACTTTTAGAGTACTTTGTACTCGTACTCGTGTTAAAAAATAACGGCCTGTTGCGCAACTTTTGCTCGGTGTATGTGAACTGTTGTGCCACGTGTCACTGCTCATAACTGCCGGCGGCCGACATTTTTCGACACCAGTATGAATACGGCTTGGCTTTTAAGCTCTGAATTTTAAGTATTGACTATATTTGGCCACAAATACCCCAATACCTGAAAAACACAATGTACCCAATAATACTAGGATAGTTGGCACCAGACATGGGCAAAGGGGGGGGCTGAGGGGGGGTTTGGCCCCCCCTCAGGCTCTGACCTACCCCCCCCCTCAGCCGGCCTCTACCCCCCTCAGGAATTTTTTGGAAGAATTTTGTATAGAAAATTATGATAAAAATATGCCTGGATTAGGTGTAAATAAGCTCAGAATAGCTTATTTTAGCTTATTTTAACCAAAAATAAGCAAAAAAACCTTGATTTTAGCCAAAAATCGGACTTTTTGGCTTACCACCCCCTCAGCCCCCCCCTCAACCGCTCCTACCCCCCCTCAGCCCCCCTCAGGAATTGAAAATTCTACCCCCCCCCCCTCAGCCGAAATGCTAGCCCATGTCTGGTTGGCACTATAGTTCCAGGTGTTACCTCGGAGCTGGAGCTGAAGCAAGATCAGCTCGAGTTCCTAGTGCTGCTGTGGGCTACGCTGCGATGGCTTCCAGTACAGACGAAGAAGACGATCTCGACCTACAGGCAGCTCCACCGGCCATTCAGCTTGCTGCGGTGCAAGAGGTAGCCTCTTCCTCTGTTGATTGCTTTGCCTCCATTTCCGCTGAGTTTCCTGGCACTTCTTTGTTGAATTGCTGCTATTCCTGCTTTTTTGCTTTTTTTTTGTTCTTGCTTGCGCGTTCTTTCTGGCTGCTAGGCTGCATTTCTGAACGATTGAAGAGAATTTAGTGGAATGATGCGAGGAGTTGTGCCTGGAAGCCAAAGAGCCAGTTGTGTGGCTGCACTTCAATCGTATGATGAGGTGGTTTGTGATTTCGTGCCTGCTAGTTCTTCTATGGAGCGTATGGCTGAGGCTGCTGTGCTGGAGGTACACTTCTTGCCTGTCAAGCCTTCTTTCGCTGCCTTTCCGCTGAGTCTGCCATTAATTGAGCGGCTGGTGGAATAGTAGGAATAGAGTCTTCGTTTGGTTAGGGGCGTTTCCTCTCATGATTCTTTTTTAATGAATGGTAGCACGGATGAACGCTTTCAGTCGGGTTGTTTGTATAGTGTGTGTCACGAATGGGCAATTGGGGTGACTGCGTGAGAATGAAAAGCAGGTTTTGCTGCTTTGACTTGTATCTTTCTGAATTGCAGGGGCTGTCTGTCAGTATTAGCTGTTATCAAGCTGCAACAAAATTTCGGTCACCCTCCCGAAAAACTCTTAGGGCCATACTGCAATGATACGACAATGCGCGGCCAAAATCGGGTTCGATTGCAATACGGCGCCTAAGAGTTTTTTCGGATCGGTCACGCTCCCGAAATTTTGTTACAGCGCGTAGCCACGCTACAGTTAGCGGCCGACCGTGGAGTGGTCATTCTTCCCTTATGCATACTTGCTGATATTAGACAGCGACCAGTAGTCAAACGCCAGAATGCAATGAAATTTTTAAAAGGTTAATTAATGCCCCGTGTGTATTCCGCCGAGTTCTTCCGGTCTTGGTGGCGAACGCATACACTGACCGGAAAACTGGGTCTTGTTTGAGCTGGTCGGCTAATGTGTCATTTATGTATTTCTACCGGTGAAACTGCTTTGCTCCTATTTTACTTCAGTTTTCAGTACTTTTTGCTTGATTTCATGTCTTCTGTTTTCCACATTTATTTCTCTTCTCTGTACTCTACTCTTAGCGGCTAGCGCTTTTCTTGATTTTCAACGCCAAGCTCGCATTGTTTTAGTTGGTGGGCTGTTTTTTAGTTACTGACTTGCATTGCATCCGTTTTAGTGAGAGTCTAAGTTTTCCACCAATACGACATCGGCAAAGTATAATTCGAAGACATGTCACGGAAGCAAGAGATCGCGATGCAGCGCCGATGCAGGACTTAATGTTCGCCAGTGCAACTTTAGGCAACTCCGAATCTAGAGAGGACACGGCAATATCGGGACTTTCTCCAATGGTTTCTGTTGTATGTATCCTATCTTCACTCCGCCTTATTTATCCGGCTATTCACTTTTGAGATAGAGCACTTGTCTAACGGATGCAATCTCTGTTTAAAATGTTTTTCTTTGAGTTGCCACGAGACTCATGCTGCCTCATGTGCATCCTTTTGCCCACTAACACTCTTTTTTGTTTGGGAGCTCTTTCTAAGGACCATGTGCGCAGGTTTCATTTTCAATACGACTTCATTTCCGACTTTGATTCGAGAGTCTAGCAGGGTACAGTTTGCAGTGTTTAAGATGTTTTTCTTTGAGTTGCCACGAGACTCAGCGGAGAGAGACTGATCTGAGTAAGGATTGGAGTGGTGACAAAGCTGAGTGTTTAGGTGAAGGAGAGTGTAATCTGCACCAATTTCAAGATCGCCCGAGTGACTACAATTCCGTCGGACAACACCACTCACAAAGTCAGATCAGTCAGGTGCAGGTGTGTGTGAGAGAGAGAGAGTATTTAGGTGAACGTGACAGTGGTGGATCTGGAGCCAGAGTTCGAGCACGAGACTGTGCCGTCCAAGTCAGAGTTCGCTTTCCTCAAGACCAGTGTCCTCAACACCAGTCAGTTTCCCTTTTTGGCTGGACCCGTTTCCGTCTTTCTCGACAACAACTTTGTGGCCAAGGTAAACTATATTGCTTTCATCATACCCATACAGTAAATGTCAGGACAGATCAGAAAAGGACGACATCAAAGTATTGTAGCAGGCAGGGTTCGTGTCGGACCTGGAAAGTCAGCGAATCATGGGAAAGTCAGGGAATTTGAAAATAGTCAGGGAACCAGGGAAAAGTCAGATACTTCAGGGGAAAATTTGATAGCAGTAGAACCATTTCACCACCCAAAGGCCTTGTCAGCAACACCTCTCTTTTAAAAATGGGACTTTCTACTACTACTACAACTGGAAATTTTGCCCTCAGAATACCGTTTAAATGCGTTGTTCAAAGCCAATTTTTCAAGATTTTCTCAACCTTGTTGAAATTTCCTCACTCGAGTTGGTCAGGGAATTTTGTTCTGCAAAAGCCGCACGAACCCTGAGCAGGGCAGGTTGGTGGGTCTTACTCTAGCCACGGTATCGTATCGTAATTTCGGGCTAAAAGAGAGAGACTAATCTGTCAGTCTCAGAAACGCCATCCGATCCGATCCGATGTGCGGGGGGCTTTTACAGCCCTACGCTCAGACCTTGCGATCCATTGCGCAACCCCCGTGGTTTCGTCATCTCGGACGTTTCCCTTCTATCACTGCCAGCCACTCTAGCCATGCTGTTGGGCGCCAGGTACTAAGAGAGTCCCTGGCGCGTTGACGTCATGGTGATGTCGGCTCCCAACGTCCGCCCCTGGTGCGAGAGAAGCCCCCAGGCGTAGTTGGTTTCCGTGGACAACTCCTGACGTCATTGCTCTTTCTCCAAGTTGGCATGCTGTAGGAGCGGCTTTGGTGCTATGGCAGATCCAGTTGGTTCCCATTTTATCTACTCGCTGTAACCAGCTTTCGGTGGCCTGGGTGGAGCGTTGTGCCGACGACCAACTCTTTGCAGCAAGAAACTTGCCGCGCCGAGAGGATGAACCACTACAACCGCTAGGGATGCAGGGGCCGCCGTGACTCAGAGGCAGCAAGCTACCCACTGAGCCAACGACGCGGCAAAA
>JASANB010005356.1:0-52903 GCA_030248155.1 Sabatieria punctata
GTTCGAACCTATTGATAGATATGCGTACGCACGGAGATATGGGTAGCTATGACAATTTTCTATCGATCAAGCTTAAATATAACAAACTTTGTCCAAAACCCAGGACTGTGGCCCAAACGAGAAATTGGTCAAAATTATCTGCACTGTAAACACTAATTTGCGCAATGGGTACTCATGCCACTCATTTGACAAGTAAGTTTTTGAGCAACTTCTTGCGATTTTTAGACTTTCAGACACTAAAATCGCCTGTTAAACAGCAGTTTTTAGCTGTATTTCAGCCCAAACTAGCGATTTTAGCCCAAAATTGCCATTTATTAGGGTTTTTAGTAACCAAACCCCTCCACAAGAATTTGGGCTCAGACCCCCGGTCGGCGCCAGACCCAAAACCCCCTTCCGCTTTCGGCGGATGACCTATTACATGTATGCAGAACACATATGTACATGTAACAGCTCCGAGCCTGCCTGGGGGAGGGGGTAGGGGGGTTTTCCTCAGGTGGGGGTTGAGTGGGTGGTTTCGCCAAGAGGGGGGTCCCAAATTTCAAAAAGCTCCAAAACGTCTGGAAATGCGTTTTTAGCACGTTTTCTCAGTAAGGACGCTAAAAATCACTATTTTATGCTGCCAAATAGCGTTTTAGAGCTAAAAACATGCAAAAAATGACAAAAACGGCTTCCAAAAACACCGATTTCTCTTAAATATCAGCAGTGGAAACGCTAAATTCGGTTTCCAAAGGCTTTTCAAGCGAATTTTAGGCCAAAAATTAATGATTTCTGAGCCAGCTTGATAGTACTGGGAGCCACTACTAGTACTTGTATTTTGGGTCGGGGCGGGTCCCTTATAAGCCCCCAAGCCCCCTAGTACATGTATGATGCCAAACATGCTGGACTAGCGGCTAGACAGCTTACACTCGGGATCTCAAAATGGGCGGTAAGGCCTAATCGCAGAACTTCAGACCCAGGCCAAATAGTATCGTACCGTACCGGAAATTCTTGACACAGATGATACCGGTGCCATACACTATGCTATTTAGGCAATGCCTTACGTAGATCATATCAGTGGTACCGGTATCTCGAGAAATCGGTGATTGTAAAATAATATCTTGTGATTTTTAAACACAAACTGTACACGATCAGACAGAACTTACTGACAACTTTCATGTTTGTGTTGGCGGAGACTCCGCAGTTTGGACAGGCCACTTCAAACGACAGCACCTCATTCCTCATCTGCTGGTCGCTCGTAGACTGTTGGTGCTGGGAGGGAGAGCTCTCTTGCACGTCGTCGGCTACCAGACCCAGCAGTTTGCACTGCTCTAAGCTGCGAGCGTAGTGAACCACAACCATGGCAGGGTCGACTTGGTAAGGCACTGGGTTCTCGACAAAACTGTTGCCGCTTGGGTCGTCTACTATCTGCAAAACTGTAAAAGTTGATCTGAACCAACGATTGGCTATCAACACCGACCAAGGTGAAAGGAAATTCCAAGTCAAGCGCTTTCTCCAATCGCACCAGAAACTGTTCAATCTTTGTTGCCGTTTCGGAATCTGTGGCCTGAAAAATCGATTGCGTATTTGGAAACCAAAATTGCACCCAACTTGTGTGAGACAGCTGGTCATTAGCTAATAAAGCAGCCACATACTCAGAGGGTCCAACACACCTTCAGAGTTATGAGGGAAATGAACATGTTGGGATAAATCTGTTTGTCATGTTTTGCCAATGTTCGCTTCGCATGTGTTCCTCGTCTAACCACACATCTAGCAGGTGCTTTTCTTTTCTCTTCATTTATTTTCGCATGTTTTAATTAAAAAATAAGGCTAACTGCGTGTCACTGCTAATAGTACTACTATTTTCGGGTCGCAGTCCCTTAACTGTCTCGGGGTTGGCCTTTCTAGTAACTATAGGAGAGTAACCCCAACCCCTACCTACATGTGAAACTGTAAGAGCACCTGTCCAAGTAACAGGCAATTAATAACGCAGAAAAAGGCAAAAAGGCAAGGCTTAGTCTGCGAAACAGTGTCACATACCATTCTTTCATGTTGTTTCGCTCGAAGAGACTCTGCCACCCGTTTTATTATTCCTTCAACAGTGGTGATTTCTGAAACAATTAATTTAGAACAAGACTAGAGTTGCCGAAATTGGATGTAGGTCATTGGATGTCATGTGATGGCGCCTTCTTTTTGTAATTATTTCACTGGGCGAGTACTTTATGCTACTGTATGGATGGATGGATGGATGGACGGATTGCAAGGGGCGGGGCCGTAGCCCCTGCGTTAGGCCACCTAAGGCTATCACGCACACCCACAGCCACGCACTTCCTTTCAGTAGCGTACCCAGGATTTTGCAAAGGGGGTGTAAAATTTTGAAGTTGCCTGGGTTGGGGTTTATGCTGACGACCAACTCTTTACAACAAGAACTTGTCATGACGAGTGGATGTACGTGCGCAGGGCCCATGGTACGCGCACAGCGGCTGTGCCGCCTGAACCACTACATCAACTGTGCCGGCTACTGTAGTATGGTAGCAATGAAAAATCATGACCAAACAGTACCTCCAGCTTGACTTGCATGTGGGATTTCCAGCTGCAACTCGGGAATAGAGACTCCGGCGAACTCTGACTTCACCACTTGGCGGTTCAAATCCTATACGTAAGCTTATTAGCATTTACAACAGGAAATCATGTGTTACCGTAGAGTTGGCGATCTTGACACTGATCTTAACTGCCGTTTCCTGAACCTTGCCGCCCGACTGGATCTCGTTGTTTCGATGGCCGCAATGCTCACACGAAAACGATATCAAAATCACCTCTTTGTAGAATGGAATCTTGGTTAGAAGCAGCTTTGTTACGCCCTCAACAAACATGCACTATAGTTCACCTCTTCTGTGCATTGGAACAAGTAAAATGTTAAGATACAACACTTAGAACTTACCATATCTTCACAGCTGGGGCAAAGTGATTCTATTTCTGCAGGCTGTTGTTGTAAATCATCTGCCGATAGTTCCTTGTAAAGAATTTCTCCCATCTTGTCAACACAAGCGAATAACTGACCGCTGTCCGGCTGCGTCCCTTGCTAGGTTTGCTTCACTGCCAATAATGAATAACAAATTTCATTCCTTTTGCGCAATTTCACTCCGATGACTACCGTAACCTCAGACGAAAATCATTTCAGAACGCCGTTCAACTTGTGAATAAGCGCGCCAATTTTGACTCATCGAGAAATGACAGACTACATCCAATTTTTGTAATGGCAGTTTTCGAATATAAACAGGTTGTCATCGCCACAGACAAGCTCACCATTTATCAGTTCCAAAAATACAAAGAAGCTTCTTTCTTTAGCGTGAGAGCCTAATAATCAAATCTCGACCTGTTTTGTTTGTGCTAAGATTGATTCAGCCACTCAGTGCAGTCAGTCTGCAAGTAATAGTTGTGCAGTGGAGAGGTGTAAGAAGAACGGTTCTACAGATGCCAAAGTGTCGTTTTGCTGGTGTGACACGTAATCTCATGTGAATTTGCCACCGACGCACTTAGATTTAATTTGGGACGCATTGGTCTAATGACCGGCAGCGCATGGCAGCAATTTGGGCGTGTTGCGTCAGCTCGCCGAATCGCACGTGAGGTGGCGGCAGACTTGAACCAACGCCCACGTCGCTCTGTCGATCGCAACATGGCCTAATGAAAATATTATAGTGTTTCGGGCGTGACGCGCATTATCTAATTGATCGCTTTGTTTGAAAAGCTTCCAGCGCCTTTCGCCTCGTCAGCCACCCCCAGCCGCTGTCACCGGACATTAAAGGTGCTTTTAAGCGAAAACCCACGCTACACACCCATTCCCTTGCGGGAACAGACCGAGCGGAATTAACCTAGGCAAGGCTCTATTAGACGGCCATCCGATTTGGCTCGGGGCAGGTTGCACCAAATCGAGCATCCATTTAGACTTGATTAATTAGCTTTGAGACGGTCTGCTAAAATACCAATTCACAGGTCTCCTTCAGAAAAATGCAGCTAGCCCTCGTTCTGCTGCTTCTGCTTGTCTCTGTCGCAGCTCTGCCAAGTCATCTATCTTCTCCACTCAAGGTTTGCCCATTTCCTAAAATAAAATCATGTAACTAGTCGTTCTTTCAGAGAATTCTGGGCGATTCAGAACTACCGAGAACCTTGGACAAAGGTAAGCAATCTGAAATGAATGCTCTACCGATCTATCCAGCTTACGCACACCCAAAACTAAGCCAAACCCTAAGCCTGAACCTAAGCCTAAATGGCGTAAAGATATTTGTGTGCGCAAGTTGGTAGTTGAGGCTCTATCGAGTCAAGGTTTTAGCGGAGTTATACGAGAAGCCGTACGTCAAGTTCACCAATCTGCCGAAAGACCAGATCGTAGCGGAAGGGGATACGGTTACTCTGGAATGCGAAGCAACCGGAGTGCCTCCGCCGACCGTGCAGTGGAGTTTGAACGGTCGTCCGTTGACGCAGGGCCGTTACGAGCAGGACGACAACACTCTGGAGAAACTACTCAACCTGGGTCTGGTCACCATCGAGAATGGCGTCACCGTGTCAAAGCTGCGTCTGCCGTGCGTTTCGAGTCGGGACGCCGGGCGGTACACGTGCACAGCAAAGAACGGTCACCAATCTATCGAAACCGAAGCCGTTATTGATGTGAACCCAGGTACTGTATCTAGTCACTTCTGCCACCAATGCGTCTATGCAACCTATGGTTCTAGGGAACGGTGCCTCGATGTGTCAGAACTTGGCCAAGAAAAGTGGAGTTGAAACTGGACAGGGCTCGGCACCAGTCATTTACATGTGGACCTGGGGTCGGTTCGAGCGTGACGGAGCCACCGTTCAACTCTTCTGCAGGGCAAAAGGAGAACCAGAACCGAAAATTCTATGGTTTACAGAAGAAGGCGAACCGGTCACTGATGGCGGACAGTTTACTGTACGTCTAGACCTCTAAACTGCCTTGCAAAATTATGATCTACGTAATTGCAGATTCTGGCAAACGGCGATTTGTTAATCAAGACTGCAACCTGGGAGACGTCGGGCAGTTACAGTTGCGTGGCAAGTAATAAGAATGGAGAAGATCAAGTGGAATCCTTCTTCTATCCGACAGAGGTAAAATAGGATTAGTCATATCTCATATACTGTACGTACGTGCGTATCGGTTAAGCCAGAAGACGGTGACGAAATTGATGACGACAGCTCTGACGTTAGTCTCATCCCATGATTAGCTACATTTGTCCGCAGGCACCAACACGAATCGACAGCTTTTCGCTTCAGCTGCACGTTCGCTCGTCGTACTGTACGTACTTGATCAAAGGCTTGGTGCCTTAGGAGACATTCTCCAAAATCCTACATTTATATTTTTCGGGTTTCGTTTCTAGAACTGCTACAGGGTTGAGTTTGGATCTGATGTTGATCTCGCATACAGAAACTGTGTTATATAGTTTTGTTGCTATTTTATGTTTTTTTATACAATTTTTATATATATGTTGATTTTTTAGTCAAGACGTCTGATGTCCAGTTTGGTAAAGATGTAAAGTGCTGTAACTGTGCAGTACAGTAGGTACTGACCGAGACGGGCAGCCAATGAAGCAAGAAGCACGTTTACTCGTAAACAAACAGTACAATGACAGTTAGAACACAGAACAGAGTATAAATCTTTCAGTACACAACCGAAACCTTCAACAAGCTGATTGATGCAGACGCGACTCTGTGACAGAACTCTGTATTTCGCAGTCATTCGTTATCAGGTCCAGCTGATGTGTCCTCATCTGCCCTCCAGACATCGGTGTGGCCACCGGCATTGGCTGTTGGCCCATCCACTTCCTCTTTCTCCTGCAGCAATAACATACCACCAATGTTCCGAGCAAATTGGTGTTTATCTTGCTCAACAGTGACTAACTAAATTAAGCAGCACAAACAAGGACGCCTATTTTTAGCTGATAACACTCTGATCAGATTAAGCGGCTATTCAGTGCTTCTCAAAACAATTAGTACCTACGCAGGCTTTGACAAGTTTGCTAAATACCTGCGCAGGGCTTATTTCCATCTCCCAGATTTTTTCCTGGGCCTCTCTCTGCATTTTCTCCAATTTTTCCAAAGTAACCGATTTTAGCGGCAACAATTTAGGTTTACATAAGACAGGATGAAGCGTTTGCTCTTGAAAGAGCAGTCCAGAGCGCGGGATCACTTCCCGAATGCTCATTTTTACCGAAACATTAGTCGAATCAGTAGCTGTACGGTTGCTATGGCAACTGCGAAACAACTGACGTTTATACAGAGGCCACACTACGTACAGCAATCAGACAGCCAGAGCCGGCATAATACGGACTGCACAGGGCAAAGCTGGCAAATGTTCTCAAGAACGAATGTCTCAGGGAACCAACGTATAAATCCTAAACACGTATACTCGAAAATGGCAATGTTCAGACCGTCAAACCAACCACAACAGACCAGTTAATAAATAAATAATACACGTTAAAAGTGAGACCATGTCTGACGAGTGAAACGCTTTCACTGCTCAACTCCGATCTGCTCCAGGTACTTCGGAGGCTCCAGGCCTTGTCGCAGCTTCTCCAGCTCTTCGTTCTCCTTCGCAGGACGACCCCAATCGCTGGGAGGACGGTTGCTTCCTCTGAAGATCTCCAGATCCAACTCTGCTTTTTGCTGAAAATTCAGTCTATAATACATTAGGTTTATGATGCAACTGGCGGCAGCAAAACATACTGTATCAGAAACCTGAGGCCAGCAAGTTGCGTCTACACTGTTTGACACAGACTGCGGCTACCGTGTTCCTGCGCCCATCCTCTTTACTGATAAAATTTACGTAGAACAGACCTACCTAACATCTCTCTAAACCAAAAACGCGACAGACACTACGAAACGAACGCAGTAGTAAGTAGAAAGCAAATTTAGCAATAAATAATCTTATTCTTCCTCTTCTTCATCGGGTTCTTCTTCCTCTTCCTCCTCCTCAGCTTCGTCAGCAGCAGCTGTATCTTCAGCCGGCGCCTCTTCCACTGCTTCTGGAGCTTCTTCTGTCTCCTGAAGTCAATCTACATATTTACCATTCCCGATAATTGCCAAAAAACTCTTAAAAAATTTGGTACGGTCCAAAAAGTGTGACAAGCCACAGAAATCAATTTTTGAAGACAATTTTGGCTGGAAAACTAGATTTTACGGTCCAGAACCTGCTGTTCTAACTATGCAATGTATTAAATATACTTAGATTAGAACTACACGTTTGGGTTTTTAGTATGGTACCGGTACCCACAGTTGCTAATAAAACACATTCTGAGGGCAGGACTCAGCTCTGGTGCGAATAACCTGCCAAAAAACCTGGTCTGGGCTCGAAAAAGCAGAGAACGTCCCAGTTTAAAGCTAATAAATTCTTGTAGGTTCTGGGAACCGTAAAAACGCAGACGTTTTGTCTTAAACTATTTACTGTTTACTGCAACGTTGAGCCAAACTGATGAGTTGTACTTACACAAAACAGCTGTTGCGAGCAAGCAAAACACGATAAAAACCTCTGCACTGACCTCTTCTGCTCCTTCGCCTCCCTCTCCTTCTTCGCCTTCAGCGATTTTCTTTAAAAGCTCTTGCGGCGGCGGCGGGCAGTTCGGGAAGTGCGGGATAGCGGTTTTCTGAAAAGTTACATCATTTTTTCAATGATTTCCGGCCTCGCAAATTACCTGCGTAAGAAGTGAAATGAGGCATTCAAGGTACGTATCAGCCAAAATCCGTGCCACCGCCACCGAAGAATCAAATCTTGCAAAAAATATGTGACAGTTCCGAGGGAGTATTAGGAGATCAAAGCGAGCAAAGAAAAAGTACTGTAGTGCAGAGCTGACAGTTCACGAGAAAGGTTGGCTGTTACTGTCTGCAAGTGTAGTACACAGTAGCGTACCACTGTGGGCACCCCAATTGCCGTGTACGTACTGTACACGTAGGAAGGAAAGATCGGACAAAACTATAAGAAAAGAATATATTATGGCCTACACTGCCCGTTTTAGGCTCAGAATACCTTTTAAACAGTCAGGGAAATAACGACATACATGGTAACGGTAATCATATATTGTAGCGATGTCATACATGGTACCGGTTCAACCTGAAGGGGTACTATAGATGGTATCGCTACCATTTATGGTATCACCTGAGGCCTCGATCGAAGGGATACCATACAATGTATAATACCGGTACCATATTTACATTACCATTACCATTATTACCATTTGGTTTGGTACCGATACCATATGTCGTTATTCCCCGGACTGTTAAATGAGTCTTGAAGGCAATTTTTAAATATTACATACGCCATTGGTAGTACATACCAAGTGCACAGTGTACACTGTAGGTATTCAGTTACGTCAGACAGAAGCCGAACCAGAACCCGAAATAGCCTTTCATACGCAAACACACTAATTACGTACGTAGTACGTAATGCATTGGATAGATTGCTGTTGTTGTTGTTGTTGTTGTTGTAAGTTTCGGACAGTTCAGGGTATTCGGGCAACGGGGTAGCCCTTGCTGTCATCAGGTGCGGTTTTTGACAGAGAAAGCGGGCCTAAATTCCTTAATCTTCAGGTGGTAATATTAATTCTTAAAGCAGTCACCATAATTGCATTGAGTTACTGCGTTTTTAGTTCGGAGTGCTACGCTTGCTTGCATTTAAAGCTTTTTGTTTAGAAACGTCCAAAGATAATTCCTGCCGAACCACTTTCCAGACTTCCTTCCCTGTCTGTTTTTCAGAACACAGCAGAGTTTTTGCGTGAAAAATGCTTTTCATCAGATCTTTTCTGAGGACTGCTTCAACTGCATAACACAGTCAGGTACCCATGGCGGTAAGAGCGAGCCTGATTGTATTATACAAGTACAGCTTGTCTAATGGCTTCAATTCAGAAATGGTCTGATAGAAGCGCAAAGTGCAGGCAGACTGAAGCAAAAGAAACAGTGTAGAGGGAGGGAGGTGTTGCGTGCAGGCAAGCAAACAAGCTAGCAGTAGTGTACAGTAGTGACGCACTTTTTCGTAGAGAGATCGGCGTTCAGTGAAACTGCGCCGGTCAATCTGCCGGTCGTACTTGCTGGCCACAGTTATTTTCGGCTGCAACAACCAAACCACAGTCTACTTACAGATTCGAACAAGCAACGACGGTCTCCAAACGAACGCCGATCGACCTGACGGTCGTGTTTGCTCGCTACCGTAATTCTTGGCTGAAACACTCAATCAGCGATTATTGGACACCAGCATCGCCCCCAATCGCAGAATACCTGCTTCTTTCCTTAAGCCTAACCTTGCCAACAAACTTAAGCCTAAGTACCAGCCTGAAATCGATAACTCCGGATGGGATGGCATAGTGATCAATACATGTAAAATGTCCGGGCCGGCCCGGGGAAGTGGAGGTGGGTTTTTCTTCCCCGGGGAAGTGGATTCTTTCAGGTGGGGGGGGGGGGTCGAGGAGGTTTCGCCCGCTCTGCCTGGAAATGCGCTTTTAGCACGTCTTTTTCAGTAGGAGGCAGAAAATCGCTATTTTAAGCTGCCAAACAGCGTTTTAGAACTAAGAAGCAAAAAATGACAAAAACGCTTCTACAAACACCGATTTCTCTTAAATATCGGCAGTGGAAACCAAGGCTTTTTAAGCAGATTTTAGGCTAAAAATTAGTGTTAATACTGGACCTGCTACTAGTTCTTGTATTTTTGTGTCCGGGGCGTTAAACTGTCTCGGGGGTGGGGTGAGGGGGTTGGCCTTTCCAGTTGGGGAATCCCCAAACTCCCCTGGCACGTGTACAATGTACTAAGTAATGACCTATAGAGAGTGAGCTCAGTTAATAGTAAAAAAACTCACAGGATGTTTGGAGTTGGCCGCCTCACTGAAACAAGCCAAGTCCATAAAGGTACAGTATGGGTTGATTAGGTGAAACACTCACTCCGGATCCAATCCTTTCTTGAGTGCTTTGTTGCGAGCGATCTGTCTCTGACGTTCGTTCAGTTCTTTCAGCTAAACGCACCAAACTGTAGAGGAGACTAGCAGACAATTCTATTCGTACGTCGTATTCTTGTCGCTCGTGACGTTTCTCCAGGTCATATTTGAGAGCTTCCAACTTGCAGAGCCGTTGGTGCAGCGCCTTCACCTTGTCCTTCAGAGCCGATACGTCCAGTCCGTCGAGGTCGAAATCTCTGAGCAGAGTGGACATGAACTGTCGCTTCGCGTCCTCCTGCTGCTCTTTGGTCATGCCCATTTCGGCCTTGGCCTTTACTATGTTGCCGAACTTCTCCATCTCACCCTCCGTTTCCTCCTGAACTACTGCACAAGTGAAACTAGAGACGGCGCCACAGCCAGCAGCACCTTCTTGGGGATGGAAAAGTTGCGCTTTCCAGGTTTGTCACCGCCAGTCAGGGCGCCGAACGTACCGGCCATCATGTTCATGCGTTTCATCTTTTCCTCTTCCTTCTTTCTCTTCGCCTCCTCCTTCTTTTCCAGTCGTTCTTCCTGAACAACAGACAGAATAGCACCAATCAATTCTATCAGAGCTCATACAGTCAGGCACTTAACGCTGTTTATGGTAGCGTCACCATATCTGGTACCGGGACCTACATAGGCTAGTGGCACCATATACGTATGGTACCACCACAATCCCCGAACGTGGGGGTACTATTTGTGGCAGTGGCGTATTCAGGATTTCCGAATGGACTGTTGTAAAAATATTGAAAGTGACTGGTTGGGCTGCTGCTCAACCAGGGTAAGGAAATTTAGCAAAGTTTGCCTTCAAAAACGCGTTTAAAAGACATTCCGAGCTTAAAATTAACAGAAATTACAAATTTTAGTGGTTTAAAGTGGCCTGGTTGAGCTTGTGCCCGACCAGGGCGAGAAAATTTTGAAAATTTAGCCTTCAAAAAAGCATTTAAAAGGCATTCTGAGCACAAAATAGACAGTCTTGGTACATACAGTAATTCATTAGTTTCTTTTATTTCTGACAGGCTTTCTCTTCATTAGTTTCGCTTATTTCTGACAGGCTTTCTCTTCATTAGTTTCGCTTATTCCTGACAGGCTTTCTCTTCCTATCTCCACCGCAAAAGGGGGGTGCACCCACCCTACACCCCTGGATACGCCACTGATTTATGGTGTCGGCACCATAAACGGCGTTAAGTGCCAGACTCTCACCTCTTCCGCTTTGCGTCGTTCTTCCTCTGCCTGCTTTCTCTCCGCCATCTCTCGCTCCTCTTCCTCGCGTTCTTGTCGTCGACGTTCCTAAAAAGTGGGTGCTCTTAGTGACTGGAAGTTGAATCTACTACTGTAGGTCAATAAATTGCTAGTACGTACTTGTTTCTCCTTTAACTTGCGAAGTTCCTCGTCCTCCTGCTCGCGCTCGCGCGCTCGTTGCTCTTCGTACTCTCGTAACTTGGTCTCCTGGTCTTCATCATGTTTCTTCTTAGCAGCCTGTAGGACGCGAGCGTGTGAGAGCGGTTCGGTAGCGCAAAACTTACGGCCATAGCCATTTCAGCCTCAGTCATGGTCTCGCCGGAGTCTTCGTCGGCGTGGCTGGGACGGCTGAAGTGTAATGTACATAGGTAGTAGATAGTGGGATAAGCATGCGTCGAGTGATGTGAGAGGCGTTGAATAGATGTGCGACTGTCTTTGGAAAGAATCCGAAGAAAGGACAGCAGGATAACCGGTCCAGCACTCACTTACCTCCGCGAACGGGACTCGGCTCTGAAATAGTGGACGGATTCGGTTAATTACTCGCTGCCAATTAATTAGAGCGGCAACAGAACATGCTCGAGACTGTGCACTTACGGCTGCTGCTGTTCCACCTCTGAATCGTCCGACTCCTCCAACTCCTCTTCTTCCTCCTCCTCCTCATATTCTTCTTCGCTAAATCAAGTCACTCCAATCATGCAACAAAATGTAGTCTACTGATAGAAGGGGTTCGACAACTAATTATCTGCTAAAATTTTGACTTTCTCTGACACAGACGGCAAGCAGGGAAAGAGTCACTCAAACTCAGGCGAGAAACTACAATTCTACTAATAATAACGCGATACGTACAGTACAAAGGCAAGGAGCAAGCCGTGCACTGTATGTACAGTGTACAGTATACGCTACGGCGATATCGGCACAAAGAACTTAACCAAAAGCAAAAAAGCTTTCCGATCACGGTTCGACTTACTGTTCTTCTTCGGCGGCCATCTCCTCCTCCTCTTCACTGAAACTAATCAGAATGAAAGCCAGTATAAACAGCATAATTCTGAGACAAGACAGTTCAAAGAGGAAAGAGGAGTCAAAAACGAATTTGTTTTGGCAAAAAAATACACTTTTTTCTTTGTCTCAATTGTGCGGTTGTTTCAAAAGTGTTATAAATCAGCCAATCAGCCAGCCAAACTGTAAAAAAGCCTACCAAGCAGCCTGTTGGCTCCTCCACCGGGGAACAAACTTAGGCCTGCTTGGTCTGGGCGGCTCGACCAGAGAAGCTGAGCGTTTCAACTGATCCTTGAGCTTCTTGACCGGTTTCAAACTAATCTGAATGGAGCTTCTTCGTTCCAGCGAGTCTCGATTCCGGTCTGCACTCAGTGGAGGCGGAGGAGGACTGAGAACTCTGCGCAAATCTTTAAAGTCAGGCATAGTTTGTTCTTGCTTCGGATGCGTTGAAAAGCGCACAAAGCGGGGCGGCGATTTGCGCTTCACGAAATGAGCTTTGTGTTCTTTGCGCACTTCTGGATGTTCTTTCGGAGGACCGATACGCTGGCGAGGGGTCAGACATCTCATCAGAAATTTGGGTGCCGGCAAGCGCTTCGACAGCGACACGTCTTTATTCTTGTCCTTGGCGCTCTGCTGCGCAGACGGTCGGAGTACGCGTTTAGCGCTCGATTCTGACAGTGTCGCCGGCAACTCCGGTTGTTTGACTTCGGTCTCTGGTCGTTGTCTCCACTTTGGAATGGTTCTTTTGTGTGTTGCTTTCTCCGAAGATTCCCCAGAAGAGGAGAAGAAAGGGATTTTAAAGCCCAGCGCACTGCTTCTGGCAGGTTTCTCTTGCTTCGGCTGTACGCGTTTGTTTTGGTCACGTGATTGTCTGATTTCAGCTGGCTGACTCAACGTTTCAGTCTTAGCTTGCCGAGGTTCATTAGGCTTTGAACCAGTTTCGACAGCAGTTTTGACAGGTTCAGGGATTTTTGAGGATTTTGGCTGCTTTGACTGTTTCGAATCTTTCCTTGGTGGTATAATCGGTTCACTATCTTTTATCAGTGTTGTCTGGTTTGGCTCAGTTGACTTGGACGAAGATGGAACGTCATTTTGTAATTGAGATGCCGTATTTGATTTCTGCTTTGCTTTCTTGGCGGCGGCTGGCTCAATTGTCGGTTTAGCTTCCGACCCTTTTGAAAGATTCTTAGTTTTCGGCTGCTCAGGTTCTGCCTGTTTTACACTTGGTTGTTTCACTGGTGCAACGTCAGGCTTTGGCAACTTAGACTTTTTCTGCTTTTCCGAGTCTGCTTTTGCAACAGCTTTCTTGCCCTTCTTCGACTTAGTTTTCCGCTGTTTTTCGGTGAGTGTGTGTTCGGTTGTAAAGCTTTGACACTTGGCAGCCAGCTCCACATCAACCGAGCACTGAATTTCAGCGAACTGTCTGATAGCTGCTACGACTTTTTCCACTAAAATGGCCGCCCGAAGATCGGCAGTTGCTTCGCTGGCATCTGGACTAGTCAGCCACAAATCAGTCTCGACCAAACAGTCCGATGGCAGTGATTCGAATCGGTCCGGCGAGCTTTCATCTACACTACGGGGGCTGGGGGACAAAGCGAGCTCTTCGTGACCGGCAAAAGCAGTCTCAGAGTCGTCAGTAGGTTGCTTCGGTTCGAGCGACCATTCGCGAATCGAGTGCAAAAGTGCGTTCACCTCCTCGACGTCAGTTTCACCGGTACTTTCGACGCCGGACTCGAAGCCCTGGTCAGAACTGCCCGACCGCTGGCGTTGCTGCTCTCCGGGCTCCGGCGGCGGCTCGTCCGACCCGGACGGCTCCGGCTCTGGCTCTGGCTGCTCTGACTCGGCGGCGGGCGCCGTGTTCTGGCGCGTCAGGTACGAATTGCGTTCCGATCGAGCCGAGGCCTGCGATAATCGTCGCTGCACTTCTTTGCGCCGCTGCTCGGCGCGGTACTCGCGCAAGCGCTCATGCTGCGTGTCCAGTCGTTCTTGCGCGTCGATTCGAATCAGACTTTTGAGGATGGAATGTATCTCCGAGATGTTATCTCGAGTGACGCCTTTGCCTTTGAAACCCGGCGGCATAGACATGGCGCTCCAACGATCAACTAGACAAAAGTCTCTTGTTCAAAGTATCAGTTAGTCAGCTCTGTTAGACTAACTGCTAATTAACTTAGAATTCATACTCTATAGTAAAGGTTATGCAACTTCTGCAACGAAATGCCTTTATCTTGATTGTGGCCGGGCAGAGCCAACTGCGGCAGCAACTGACGTCCACCGATCAGTCGGCGGTTTTGGTTTGCGTACTACGTACAGTACAATAGTTGGTCGGCGATTTCAGGCCTCAAAAAGCAGAACAGATCAAGACTCTAGATGCAACTGAGCGCAGAAAAAAGGCTCGAGCCGGCAGGATCACAAAACAAAGATGGAAATACGGTGGAACAGAAAAAATAGCAGAAAAATAATGGCACGAAGAAAAGGCACAGCACACAAAGAAACAGTAAAGTAAACTGACTAGTTTTCCTCGTCAGACATGTTGGATTGGCGAAGGAGGTTGGGTTAGGTACGTCACAAGCTGAAACAGCCAAGATTGATAGCCACGCAAAGGGCAGGTCTTCACTTACAGCTCAGAGCGCTGCCAGCCAAAATCTCAGCAGCAACGCCACTCGGCTTCTCTATCGCACACGACTGAGTTAGCTGGCGCGGCCCGCAGACAGCTGCTTCACGGATAAAATTAGCATCGGACCGTGGCCACCGCTTTACAACCAACTCTTGCAAACAAACAACCGGTTGAAAGGGCACTTTACCTATGGCCCCTGTGCCTAAACACTCACTGCCTCAGCTCAGAACGTACTTTGCACTCGGATTTTATGCGATCTGGCAAGAGGTGACCACTTCGTACAGTAATATGCAACTGAATTGAGTCAGATTGCATCACCACAACACAATGCGTATAACGCGCAAATTTCACTGAAAACGAACCCAGAAAGCACTAAAGGACAAGAAATTAATGACTAGTTATCAAAAAATAAAACTACTGTACATTCGTTTCCATGCAAAACAAGCACAGTCGGACACGAGCGAGAAGAGCTAATGCAAAAGGAAGCGCACCGGACAATATCGCAACTATCGTACGATTTCTCACAAGGACTATAAAGCAAAATCACATCTACGTACTATTACAGAGAGAATCCGAATTCACGAATTGGCCTAAAACTACAGAAATCATCTATTACTGAATATTATGAGTATAAAAACAACGTACCTTTTTGTAATCCACTTGCAGCTGCTCTAGATGGTGGTCCCAACCCAAAAGCTTGATTAACTTTTCGACACCTTCAATCACATCACCTACAAAAAAGAAAAATTATTTCGGCGGGTCCCGGGCAGCGGAGGTTTGACCATCATCGGTGGGGGTAGACCCGTGTTGCATGCTTATGCCTACTTGAAACTTGAAACTTAATCGTCCACTAGTTAAAACCCGACACTACTGTAGAGCAGCCACTGGGTAGGACAAGGCGTAAACAAATCACATAAAACAACTGAGGTTAAAACGCTCACATAGATTACGAAATGCAGAGATTACGAAATTCAGACTACATAGCTAACAACCGGACTTCCGGTTCCACTCCGGCTCCGGGGCCATTTCTTTACTGGTTCTAGCTTAAAAACCACACTAAATGTTTCTTACAACTTCCAACAACTTGAATTTTTGATTCTGAAAGCAACTTCAAATCTTTAATCAAACATGAGAAAGTTCCGGTTCAGGTTCCAGCCGGAATTGGTTTGTTCTAGAGATGAAACAATATACTGGGTATTGAATTTATTGGGGGTAGTGTCCGATATTGGATGAGTGTACACTAGATTTTAGGCTTTTTGCACTTTTTATTCGAAAATTTGCTATTCTAAAAGGACTTTTCGTTGAATAAAATTAGTCCAGATGAGATTTTGACAATGAAATCGAGCTACACTTGTGGAAGGATTTTATGAGCTTTAAAATTAGCAATTCCACAAATTCCAATTTTTTGGACTTCTGGAAAAATATTGTGTATTGGGCCTTCAATACTGGGTATTGGGTTTTCCCATATTATTTCATCTTTAGCTTGTTCCGGTTCCGGTCGATCGGTATATCTACATGTACGGGATGGATAGACGTACGTAAACATTACACTATTTAGCAAACACAAAATAGAGTAAAACAGTCAGACACTTAATGCCGTTTATGGCACCGACAGCATATCAGGTGTCGGTACCATACATTGTACCGGTAGCTAGGGTAGTGGTACCATATATGGTACCGGCACCATTATATGGTAACGTCACCATTTATGGACCGGTACCATATGGTGCCCCCACGTTCGGCGACTGTGGTGGTACCATATATGGTACCGGCACCATACATGGTACCCCTACCCATGGCCATGGGTGCCGGTACGTACCATATATGGTGCCACTATCATATGGTACGAAATCTGAACAGAGTGGTACCACATGGTACCGGTACCTTGCATGGTACCACCACGACCACAGGCCCCGAACGTGAGGGTACCATGGTACCACTACCCTAGGTACCGGTACCATATATGGTACCGGCACCTTATATGGTGTCGGTACCATAAACGGCGTTAAGTGCCTGACTGTAAGAGAAGTGCCATTCCACCCAAACCTTCATAAATGACGTCAGAGTGTCTGGAATCGTGTTCAAAGCTTCCCGAACGGTAGTGGTTGATGAGAAGTCGCGGTACTGAAGGTTTGGCTCTGTCCACCAAATCGGCCAGTGCGTGCACCTAAACCAATTCATCACATTTCAAGTGCCACTCGACACAGCATACGCATACATACCTCCAAAGAAGTTCCCATTACGATAACCAGATTGGCCCTTGACATATCCTTTACGCCCAACATGAAACTATCGGGCAGCACTTGGCCAATAAATATCACATCCGGTTTTATGACGCCCTAAACTAGTTAGACTTGCTTGGAACGGCTGCTAATTTCTAAAATACGCGCCAGACTCTCGTAAGAAAAAAACCCCTTATTACAGTTTGCCAATTCAATGGAGTGAACTCTCTCAAAACAAACAATTTACATTGCAAGAAGTGCAGGAAGGAACTTGGTCGGAGAAAACGGCGTCCTTTATATCTTCGGAGGTGTACTTCTTTTTACAGGACAGACACGTGGCTGTGGCCAAACTGCCATGAGCTTCAACCAACCGATTACGCGGAACACCCGCCACTAAAATACAGTACAGCTAAAATTGGACTCTTAAATAGTTTCTCGGGAGCACACATGGACTACTAGCATTTCAGCTGAGGGCATACATGGGCCGGAAAAATCCGGAGGGGGGTAGGGGGGTTGGAGACCTCGGGAGGGGGGGGGGTCCCCCCCGAAAAAGGCCAAAAAACGCCTATTTTGCCTTAAGCGAAAATTTCCACCCTCCGGGGGGGGGTGGGTGGGTGGGGGAGGGAGGTGTATGGCCGGCCGAGGGGGGTATGGACGGCCGAGGGGGAGGGGTATACCCCCCTTACCCCCCCGGCCCATGTATGGCTGAGGGGTGGTAAATTGTCAAATCCTGAGGGGGTTGAGGGGATGGTAGCCAAAAAGTCAGATTTCTCCCTAAAATTAAGGCATTTTGGTATATTTTTCGTTACAATAGGTTAAAATAAGCTATTATGAGCTCATTTACACATAATCTAGGTATACTATTATCATAAGTTTCTATACAAAAATCCTGAAGGGGTAGCGGCGGCCTGGGGAAAGTCAAAGCCTGAGGGGGTCAACCTTTGCCTTTGCCCATGTCTGCTCGGGAGCACAAACCTGTCTCTAAACCATCGATGTTTTGCGTGTAGACTCTCTCTAAGAGCGAGTGTTCGTTGAGAAGTCGCAAAAACCAGTGCGCAGAGTTGGGGTGATAGACTCCAGGGTACATTCCTTTAATCACCTGCAACCTTCGAACTGTAAACAGTTCAAGAGGCACCAACTCTACCTGGAAAAATGGCAGCGGATTTTGTTTGAAATACTCGATTTCAAAAACCGCAGACGGGTACGGTAGATTGTATTGCTCCAAATTGTCGAACAGCCCCGATTTTGGCGACCTGAACCGTTTTCAAAGATCGAACAGTGCGAAGAATGGTTGAAGAACTTACGTGAAGTCCCTAATCCCGGACGGAACGCTTATGCCAGCTCCGACAACCACGACCGTTCTAGAAGCAGAGGCGCTTTTGAGTAATTGGGCGACCTTTTCCAGCGAGAACCGCAATGGACTTAGTCGCACCATCGTTCGAGCGTAGAAACGGACACCTTATCAACCTGTAAACCACTGATTTCCGTATGTTGAAGCTTTTTTAAGGAACAGTTAGAAAGCACCTTTTATTACACAAAACAAAAGAACACATCTATTGTACATGACGTACATCTAGTCCATACTAATTCTTGCCACCATCGAAAGCACTCAAACCCTGTCCAACATCTGAACCGTAGATAAGAACTCTACCTTAGGCTGTCGAAAATACAGCTTTGCGAGAGGACACCAAGTAAGGCCGCTAGCTAAAGCGGGCGCCGTTAACACGGATCAGTCATCTTGAGGGTGAGATTAGACCCAATTATTACCTTTATCCCACCAAAAGCACATTAAATTCAGTCTTAGGCCACGAGTAGCCAGCGATAGAACACATCACTACAGAAACAGCTGATACAACAGACCAACAACTGTGCATCATTCATTAGTTTAGTACTGTAAACAAATAGAAAACCCCAACGACTGAGCGCAGCACAAAAAAGAACAGATGGAATGCATTATTACAATCAGAAATTAACGATTACGGTTTGTATAAAACGTAGAAGAAACAGAGTTTAGCAAGGCAATTTCTGAACACAACGCATTTCAGTAGTCAAGAATTCGATACACATTTCAGCACAAATAAACGAAAACTAAGCGTCACAATCCGTCGCCTAAGTTTACACAGAAGACTGACCAGCAACTCGAGCTTTTTCATCGAATACGCACAGTTAATCGGAAGGCCGACCAAAAAGATCAGTGACTGGAGGCGAAGTTGACTTTAAGCTTTCCTCCTTGCAGTCGGTAACCGTCTAGCACATCAACCGCTCGTTTTGCATCTTGGTAAAGCGCAAACGTTGCACGGGCAAAACCCTGCAGATGTACGTAATACACGACAACATACCTCCAACAAGTTTCCTCTTCTTATAGCTATTTTTCCAAAAAAACTCAGAAATATTTTGGTGGACTATTTTTCACATTTTAGTCTTCAACAAGTATACGTTAAGTTTTAAATCATTCAACCCAAATTATCTACAGCATCTTTGGCCATCCAACCAAGTATCAGTCAGCGGACTTAGCACTAAGCGTAAACAGCGAGCCACAGAAAACATACCTGGCAACGGTTTCTGTCATCGCGAGCGATCCAAAGCTCAGATACACGGCCATACCTGCTGAGCACTTGTTTAAAATATTCAAAGTCAAGCTTTTCTGGTAGGTTGTGAACTTGGACTTCATAACCAGCTGCAATGCACGGACACGTCGATCGATCGAATACTGCAAAATCCATTCTACATACCGGACACACCGCGAGGCGAGCGGGAACGGCTACGGGAACGGGAACGCGTTCGATGAGAGCGTCTGTCCCTGGGGGAATATCTGGAAGAGGAGGAAGAGCGGTCGCTGTACCGGTCCCGCCGACTGGGCGAAGACCACCGACCATAGCGAAGTTCCGAGTCGGTCAGTTGCCGGGATCTAGGAGCTTGATAGACCTCGTCGCCGTCAGTGGCAGCTGCATCAGCACTGGCCAGGCGCAGCAACCTTTCCAGAACATCAGGATCGTTGAGCAACTCTTGCGCAAAAGAATGTTCCTCCTCTTCTAGTCTGGGGGGAGAAGCAGACAAAGCCATTTCCAAGGCAGCCTCTTGCTGCACCACTTTCTCCCGAGACAAATCGGCTTTGGCGTCGTACATAGCTGACAGCTCGGCATAGAACTCGTCACAGTCGGTGACCAATCGACGATCCACCGGATTTTCCGGATCGTAGACCCACGGCATCCGCGCCTGCTCCCATTTCTCGACTATGTAGTAGGATTTCTGTACTTCTGCTTTCTCGGCCAATGCTTCTCCTTCAACTGACTGACTGGGCCCGGCCTCAGCTTCAGCCGCTTTTCTCTCTTCCACCTTGGCACTGAGTTGCTCAATCAGTTGATCGACCGAACTCTCAGTTGACTTGGCAGTTCTCCGATGATCCATCAACTGTTTGAGGAGAGCTATGCGCGCTTCCTGCTGTGGGTCGGATTGGTCTCTGTGACTGAGCTCTTTGTCCAGAAGCTCTTTGATCATGGGATCAGTGAGAGAGCTGTCATCGTGAGGAGACGGATCGGAGGGCGGCTCTGGACTGACCGAAGGACTGTGATCTTCTTCCTTCAACTCGCCGAGCAACTCCCAAAGCCCTCTGTCTTTCAAGTAGGCCACTTTAGCCGCGTGCACTGCTCGTTTCAGCTGTTTGTTGGCTTTCTTCGTGGCCACGCTCAGCTCGGCCAACTCCACCAAATTGACCTTGTTCTTCTGTTTTCTCATAGTCAGAAATCGGCTCCTCAACTTTCCGTAGTCCAGTTGCATTTGCCGGATTTCGTCGGTGCACCAGGTTGCTTCGTTTTCAGCTCGACGTTCCTTGCATTTTACGTCCTTCTTGCCACCAAATAACAACTGGTTAACGGCGGCATTCACATGCTTCTCCCTGACCTTCACCTCCTTTAGCTTTGTCTCGGCAGACCCTGCTGTCGGCGAGTGCAGAGGCACGTAGCCGGGCGGCGGCTTACTGAAGTCGGGGGAAACTGCGGCAGCGGTTGGTGAAGTCTGCTGCTCCTTGGCCGGACTGGTAGCACCGATCACGACGGCAGGCAGAGAAGTGGAAATGCGTTTCTGTTCTTTGATCCGCTGCGCTGCCGCGTTCTGTAATCGCAGCAGATTTCCCAACCAGCACGTTACTAGACCACAGACAAGACACAAGACAGGTTTTCAGTGACAGATGAAGCAAATCGAATGGTTACAATTACAAGTTTGCTTAGGAGCTGGCGTAAGGCTTACCACAAGATGCGTGCCTGCATTCAGATGCCGGCCGTACTGGGCGGCTCCGTTAGCGCCGAACAATATATCGCACACCTAAAATCAGAACAATTACTGTATCTTGCAATGACTGCATGCGAAATGTCAATTAGTCAATCAATTTTAGAAATTATCAATTTTACAAGGATAATGGTTAGGCTCAGTGACCAAACCAAACAAGACTATGTGCTGTTTCTGCAAATACGGTTTCGAACGACAATGAGAGAATTTTACATAACCAGCCAAATACTTACATCACAGTAATAGAGCACAGTAGTTTGCCCTTTTCCAACCGCAAAGTGTTGATGCGGGAGAGTCATCTGATGAGCGAGCAGTTCCAAGGCGCTGTCGCAGGTGGTGTTGCAGGCAATGCAGTTGATTCTGTCAGAATTATTGGAATCAAATTTGTAGATTTGCGGCGACAGTTGTTTCATCGTTGCTTTTGTCCGATCACCTAACAACATGAAAATAATCCACGAACGGAGAACATCCCGAAAATTCATGTTGCACATAGCATGACGGTAGAAAAATAGACCGACAGCACCACTGAACATAGGGGTCTGGCCTAAGTTGGGCGAGGTCTAAGCTTTAGGTCTTAAAAACGCTATCTGGCAACTTAAAATTACGATTATTAGCCAAATATCAAATAAAACGTGCTAAAAACCGCCGGAAAACCCCTTGCCCACCTCTCCCCTGCCGGGACTTAATACCATTGAATACGCTGGACACACTTTTAGGACACAAAATCCGCCAGTCGCCGGAACCATACATGTAATAGGTCATCTGCCGAAAGAGGAAGGGGGTTTGGGGTCTGGCGCTGATCGGGGGTCTGAGCTTAAGTTCCAGGGAGGGGGTTGGGCACAAAAATCGCAACTCCACGACTAAAAATCGCTAATTTGGACTCAAATAAAGCTAAAAAGTGCTGTTTTACTGGCGATTTTCGCAATTTTTGTGTCAGAAATTAAAAATCGCAAAAATTTGTTAAAAAAATACTTGCCAGAAAAGTCGGAGGGGGTTGGAAAAATCGTCTCGGGGGGGGGGGGGGTCTGGCCTAAGTCGGGAGAGGAACAGACCCCAGGACCCCCTATTATATGTATGGCCGAAACCCTACTTGCTGACCTAAGTCTGAGAACACGCTTGTCAAAATGCCGCTAAATTTGGACTGCGGCGATAGTAGCGCCCTAATTGGGTAAATGTAATGTTTCGAATGCTCACTTGTACGTAGGGGACAAGCCAATTAACTTAATATATTTCCAGGATGCCCGAGTCAAACAGCAACAAACTGCACCTGGCCATAATCCAGCGTCGTGTAAGCTTATCATAGCTGCATGCTGTCGGCTAGCCAAATGGATTTTCAAGTTGCCGTCAGAATACTCCATTCGTTTGTTACAAAGTTGGCAGCGGAAAAACTTCTCTAAAGCCAATCAGAATTTACACAAGCCAAGTCAAGAAACGGCGTCCTGCACCTTTTTTCTCTGCCACCACGTCCCTCTTCCTAGACCAGGAACTGGCCGAAGTGCCTGCTTCAACAACATTGCCAGATGGTGCTGGTTCGGTTTTGGTCTTTGCCAATACGGCGGTCGACGTTTGCTGATCGGCTGCCGATTTCTGCGGGGGCCCTGTCTGTATTACTTTCACCCTACTACCACCGGCAGACGGTGAGACAAGCGAGTCCACCGATTCGGGTTGACCACGGCCCGTCAAATCGACCAAATTGGGGCGAGCAAATTTTCGCGAAGCCATACTCGCCAGGGCAGCTCTACAAGGAAATTTATGCGTTAAAACCTTGCACCGTCAAAATCAGATAAAACCTTATCTGACAGTTTACTAGTTTTCGAGTACTGAGACCACTACAAAACTTTTAGGACGACTAAAAGTAGTAAGCAGGGAGACTTATAACCCTTAGACCTCAATCCACGCATCTGACACACAGTTTTATGCCACAATTCTAAGTACAACAGCATAGAAATAGAATTTCAATTCAAGTCTGCAAGATGACAAGTTTAGTCGAGAGAGACTTGCGACTGGCAGACCACTGACGCACCTTCGACGCCAAATGGTAGCTATACGGGCCGCACATGAGTCGATCAAGTTTGGGCAATAAAACAAAGCTAATTCGCTCCTTCAGATGATCGGGCGCGGTGACAAATATCTTGCGGGCAACGAAATTGGCAGTCTCGTCGTGCATCAACGCCACCAGCAGCTGAGCGTCGTTCTCCAGACAGCACTGCACCAGCTTGTCCATCACTGCTTTGCCGGCGTCCACACACTTCTCCATAAACTCTCTGGAAATGGTGGCCATGTGGAGTAGATTTTCGGGCGGACACAGCAGAACCGACTCAGCCAAAAGCGTTCGCAATTCGAGTATGGCTCGGCTCATCAGTTCGGTGAGGAAAACCTGGCCGAGCGGGTGCGAGAAAATCTTGAACACCTGCGACGACGTGCTCATCTCTTTGAACTGGACGTAGAAATCGGCCAGCGGTATGGCAAAGGAGCAGACGTGCTTGACGAAGTTCTGCGCGTGTCGCTGCTTCTTGTCGATCTGCTTGGCAGAGGGCAGTTTCAGAGAGGAAAAGAGCAGCTGGCAAAAAGTGCGTTTTAGAGCGTCGCCGTCGGACAGAATGCGGAAGGCAGTGTCGCAGATCAGACAGGCGCACTTGACGCAAATAAAGTCGGCAAAGGTCTCCGGCGTCAGACCGGCAACCAGCGTCTCGATCAACTGACGTCGCGCTTCGGCAGGCGTCGAAAAGTTCACCATTAACTGATGCAAAAGAGCGGCACTGTCTGGCTGCTGGGCTAACTGAACGGCGCTCGGCCCCAACTCCACGCACAGCGCCAGTAGCTCGCGCTCGGAAGCCAGTGGGATTGCCTCTTTGAGCATGCCGACTGCGCCGGCCATCCCCGCTACCATGGCTAGATTTCCGACATAGCGTGAGATATAGGTAGGTCCCGGTCTCGGCTTGCCGATCAGCACGAACAAGCGATCTTCGTATTTGACGTAAAAGTCACGCAAGTCGCCATCCTCGAGGATTCTGCGTTTTTTGCTCGGCGGCACTCCGTCCCACACCCACATCATCTTCGGATTGTCGTCCGAGTCGTCCACCGACTTCGCCAGAACTCTTTCCAATTTCTTCGTCCGCTCGTCGCCCGATTGGTCGGCGCCCAGTCCGGCCGCCAACTGCGAAATGGTCTGCACAAACTGCTGCTTCTTCTGGCGCTGTCGCTCGCGCTCGGCCAGCAGCTCTTCAATGAGCGTTCGCTGTGTCGACGCGCCCGGCTGGTCGGCCAGATTCTGCGCCAAAGTAGACAGCAGCGTATCGCTCATGGCTGAACCGACTGAACTGGTGGATTGGGTCGGCGCCAGCAGGCCAGCGATGGCTGTCGTTCCCTGGGGGGATCGCAGGTAGGAGTTTAGTTTCTCTCCAAAATCCAGCTGCTGCGGTTCCGGTTCCGGTGGCACTGGTGGTGGTCCTGGCGCCGGATGTGGTTCTTCCAGCAGCGCCACCGGTTCGACGGGTTCCTTGGCGACAGTCACTTCGCTCAAGCCGCGGCGTTTGACCAGACCGGCCGGCGGTCGCTGCTGCTGTTGAGCGACGGTCGGCGAGTCTTGAGCAATCTCCGTCTCGGACGGCTTCCAAGGATTCGGAAACATGGAAGGATTGTGCAGAAACTCACGCAGCATGTGATTGTTTTTCGTTCTCTAAAGCAGTTTCACACAAGTGTTTGAGCGAAACAAAAATGAAAGGTAGGTGAATAATTGAAAGAGTGTTAAGCCAAAATAAAACGAGACGATAAAAAAGTACACTGATATGCTCCTCTTTGTTCAAGTGATTCTCGTACGGCGTCTTGCTGTGACCAATGAATACCGAACAAACCTGAAATTCAGGGCTTATGTTAGTTTTTTCGGAATGCTTCGTTTCGGAGTTTTCAGCCCATAAATGGTCTAACGCTTGGGCTGTTCTATCGCACCCCACAATCAATCGATCAATACGTATACGTACAGCACAGTAGTAGAGAACGGGAACAACGAAAGTGAGTTTGAGAGCGAGTACGCGTGAGATGTGACCCTCCTCCATTTGATGGATCAACAGCTGAGTGACATCTTCGAAGACCAGCTCGCAAGCAATGCAACATATGCGCCCGTCGCCTTTCGACAGAAACGCGTACACTTTTCCGAGATGTTGTGCTGCAGAAGCTATAATAAAGTGGTATAAGAAATTCCGAAAGAGCAACAAAACAAACAGAGATTACTACTAACAAACAATAAACTTACACTTAAAATACAGCACTCCGTCCTGACGTTGTCTGTCTTCGTAGGCAATGGCTGTCTGCAAAGCTTTCTTGGCCTTCTCTAACAAGCCGTTCATGGTGGCACTGACACTCTCTGTGTACTTGGCCTGTTGTTGCCGAATCGAACGCTCAACGTCATATCTTATTCTCCGAGCGTTCTCCACTGCAGGGCTCTGGTACGGCAGAATATAGTTACTGCCCTTCCCTAAATCCCAACACTCGCTGACATGCGGAAAAGGGGACTGCTCTCGCTCAGACTTCACAATTAAAAAGAGTTGCTCCTAAAAGGGCATTTCACAAATGCTCTAAGCACAACGTGCAACAGATTCGGGACATAGTTTTCCTCAATTTTTTCCTAATACCGAAATTAAGGCAAAAGTTCGAAAAAATCATATCATGCAATTTGGGTAAATTAGCTATCGACCTGAATTCCGGTTCCGGAGGTTGAAGGGTGCCGGAATCAACTTTTTGACTTTTCGCTCTTTTCGAAAGTAAACCTGTTAAATAACGCTAAACACTATAAACCACCTAAAAACTTTGTTTTAGGCAACAATTTTGATTGAGATGACTACTTTTTTCTCAGAAGTGCACTTTGTCGGTAATTTTCGACACTATAAAACCGAAATTAAAAAAACAGAGGTCATAACCCATTTAAAGAGGTAGCCAAACCTAAAAAAGGCAAAATAATCAAGCATGTGTGGGGATTCCTGTGGGGGAATGTAGATACTCTGATTAATTCCTGTTCATTGTAAATATATTGTTACGAAAGCCCGAGTAGTTTCAAACCTATTTTTGTCAGCATTAGATCTAAAAGATCCTGATTTTCTTGTCAAAATGTTTAAAACTTTAGGAATACGGTACTCAAGTTTGGTCTCCGTATTTAGTCAATGATGTGCAAAAGATCGAATCGGTTTTTCACCTAACGGATCTCTGGATTAAGTGCACTTCTGTTTGAAGTCCGTCTTGTTGTTACGACACGAGCCTTCAATACCTGGATGTACGTAGAATACAATCCGATATTGTATTCTCAGTTAAAGTGTTACACGGCTTGATGGACATGCCCTATCAGCAATTTTTCTCGCTCTCTCCATCCATCTTTTCACGCTCTCTCCATCTACTACCGCTCACAGCCATTCATTACAACTTTCAGTATCTACTGCTCGGCCAAATGTCAGACAATGTTTTTTCTGGTAGTGTTGTTCCGATTTGGAACAGCCTGCCAGATGAAGTCGTTCACTCTCAGTCTTTAAAAGCTTTTCATCAGGCAGTCAGTCGCATCGACTTTCACGTTTTACTAACAGATAGGGGCTGGGCTGAGTTCTAAACTAGTCATTCGGCTTAATTCAATCCTTCTTCTTTTTTGTTTTTCACTTTGTGTTGTGTACGTGTACCTTGTACTGCAGAGTGTCTGGTAAGTAAAATTTAAGAGTCAGTCTCTGGGCCAATCGAGTTTCAGTATTCAGACCCAAAAATGAAACTTTGGCGTGGAGGGCTCAAAGTTGGAGGACTAATACGTATGGATAGGTTATATAACCACCGCAAAGGATATCCTGATTCGACGCTCCACGCTCGAGATACGGCCTTCTGAAAATCGGCCCGCTTAACTATGGGACCAAAATTTCAAAATCGAATTTCTAGCGCACTAATCAGTGTTGGGACTTAAAAATTGGGGGTTTAGGGTAACTTTTAGAGTACTTTCAGAATCAACGGTCGAATTCCATTTTCAATGAAAAAAAATTTTTTTCGACCCCCTTTGGAGCCCCCTAGCTCGTCTGGAACCCCCCTACACCGTTTTCTTTATTTCAGAATATTGTAGCGCTATCAATTCCCTACAGTTTGGTATAAGCCACATTGGCTGACCTGTGGAAGAAAGTGGTGAAATATGGCTTCAAAGTTGAAAAATCCTCAAATTTTTAGTTTTGGTACTGCACCAAAATTTCCTGCTGGAGTTTCTAGCGCACTAATCAGTGTTGGGACTTAAGAATTGGGGGTTCAGGGTAACTTTTAGAGTGCTTTGAAGCCATATTTCACCACTTTCTTCCACGGGTCAGCCAATGTGGCTTATACCAAACTGTACGGAATTGATAGCTCTGCAATATTCTGAAATAAAAAACGGCGTAGGGGGGTTTCCGACGAGCTAGGGGGCTCCAAATGGGGTCGGAAAAAAATTTTTTTCATTGAAAATGGAATTCGACCGTTGATTCTGAAAGCACTCTAAAAGTTACCCGAAAACCCCAATTTTTCAGTCCCAACACTAATTAGTGTGCTAGAAAGTCCAGCAGGAAAATTTGGTGCAGTACCAAAACTAAAAATTTGTGGATTTTTCAAGTTTGAAGCCATATTTCACCACTTTTTTCTACGGGTCAGCCAATGTGGCTTATACCAAGCTGTAGAGAATTGATAGCGCCACAATATTCTGAAATAAAAAAAGGTGTAGGACGGGTTCCAGACGAGCTAGGGGGCTCCAACCAAAGGGGGTCGAAAAAAAATTTTTTTTGTTGAAAATGGAATTCGACCATTGATTCTGAAAGCACTCCAAAAGTTACCCTAAACCCCCAATTTTTAAGTCCCAACACTGATTAGTGCGCTAGAAACTCCAGCAGGAAATTTTGGTGCAGTACCAAAACTAAAAATTTGAGGATTTTTCAACTTTGAAGCCATATTTCACCACTTTCTTCCAATTTTTAAGTCCCAACACTGATTAGTGCGCTAGAAATTCGATTTTGAAGTTTTGGTCCCATAGTTAAGCGGACCGATTTTCAGAAGGCCGTATCTCGAGCGTGGAGCGTCGAATCGGGATATCCTTTGCGGTGGTTATATAACCTATCCATGTATTAGTCGTCCAACTTTGAGCCCTCCACGCCAAAGTTTCATTTTTGGGGTCTGAATATGGCAAAGGACCAAGACTCGATCGGTTCAGAGACTGACTCTTAAAATTTTAACTTTTATTTCAAAAAAACATTAAACCGCCCTAATCGATGTTTTTGGTACTTGAACGTTATGTAAACACTCCTTGGACATGTAAAACAGTAATGTTTCATGGCAGTTGTACCTGTTCTAACTTTAGTAAAGCACACTGTAAATGTCTCCTGTAGTTTTCAGCTGTAATTTTCGGTTCTGGAAGCAATTTTAAATTTTTAGCATCTGCTGAAAAGGCGGTGCAAATTGGGTAGTTCCGGTCCGGTTGATCGCTAGTTCTAAGTAACTCGTAACCGTAGCAGCACGCTGGACGGACGCGTTTTAGACGATTTTGACAAAAAGCAAAATTGTTAACATCTGTTACCTGGCCAGACATCGTAGTCGAGCAGCAGTTGCATATTGTTGTGGTGTTTGCCGGCGAGGTGGGTGTCGTAGGCATTCTGGGTGTAGGGCTCGCGCAGGTTGCACATCTCGCAGCGGAAGAACTTCTGCTTGACGGAGGCATCTAAACACATTAGATCATGACGCCAGTGCTCTTAATTTCAGTAAGTGAGCGGGACATAAACTGAGAGAGCAAAGCTTATCAGAATAAAAAGATTAATGGCGATATTAGGTCGTAGCCGGCCATAAATTATCACCACAACAGGAGAAGGTATCGGCGAGTAGTGCGCGTGCCGTTAATTGCAAACGAGCTAAAGGCCCCGTCTCTCCTCTCCGTCAAGTCAGGTGTCACTATGAATGTTGGCTTTCCGGTGTCTCTTCTGGCCGTCTGTCTGCTGGCAGTCGCAGCCAATTCGCAGGTGCCGCCCGATCTGGCCGCCTTGCTACAGGAGCCCTCGTCTGCCGAGCGCGCCCGCGCAATGGTCCAGCTGTCGGGTCTGATACGAAAGGCCATACAGAACAAGCCGGCACTGAAGACGCTGGCCCACAAGCTGGGACAACTGGAGAGCAAGTGGAAGAGCAAGTTTGACCTCGACCCTGGCCAGGTGGAGCGGCTCAACGCAGTCTCCGACGGAAACAAGGATGAATCCAAATTCTCCACCGGCATCATGCACCAGCTCAATGTGCTGCACGGAATGATGAAACTGAAGATGGGATGATCTCGTTGATTAAGCTTAGAATGACGGAAGTAAACTAGGTCGCTCTGTGAATTGCTTCTTCTTTATACAGCTCAGCACTTAATTGTACATGCAGTGCGCCAGATTACCAAGCAGGAACTATCCGTTTACTCAAACGGAGAGGACTGGACTACCTAGGTGGCAATATAACACTACTGTCTTCTCCACTCCTACAGTTATATATTTTAACAGACAAAACCATCAACCGAAGCGCACGCAAGTCTGGGCCACTCACATACACTAAGACCTAAGTACGCGTACACCGCTCAACTAAGATCTCAGGGGAAGTCAATTTTGAATCTCGCACCACACAAGTTAGAATGCGAACAATCTAAAAGCCCAATAAAGATTTCATGTCACCACAGTTGTTAGGGTCAAAATTTAATAAAAAAATTTTTGAAGGCTCAACATCATATTTTGAAAAATCAATATACAAAGTAACATACATGTAACAGCTCCGGGCCGACCTGGGGGGAGGGGGGTAGGGGGGGGTTTCCTCAGGTGGGGGGTCGAGGGGGGGTTTCGCCCAGGTGGGGGGTCCCAAATTTCAAAAAACTCCAAAACGCCTAGAAATGCGTTTTTAGCACATTTTTTTTCAGTAAGGACGCTAAAAATCGCTATTTTAAGCTGCCAAATAGCGTTTTAAAGCTAAAAACAAGCAAAAACTGACAAAAAGAGCTTCCAAAAACACCGATTTTTCTTAAATATCAGCAGTGGAAACGCCAAATTCGGTTTCCAAAGGCTTTTCAAGTGAATTTTAGGCTAAAAATTTGTGATTTCTGACCCAGTTTGTGGGAGGGGTCCCTTAACCTGTCTCGGGGGGTGGGGGAGGTGAGGGGGGTTGGCCTTTCCAGCAGGGGGGTAACCCCCCAAACCCCCCTAGTACATGTATGCAAAGTAAGGCAAAAAGTGAGAAAATTCACGAGCATACATGCAATTTTTAGTAAATTCTTTGTAAGCAGTCGACATTTTATCTAGCAACCTGAATAATACTTCTTTTGCACTGAGCCTAACAGGGACTGCGTAAGAAATCCTTTCAGAAAACTTTTTTGGAAGAATTTTGTATAGAAAATTGTGATAAAAAATGCCTAGATTTGTTTTAAATGAGCTCAGAATAGTTTGTTTTAATCAATTCAAAGGAAACTAAGCAAAAACCTTGATTTTTGACAAAAATCGGCCGTTTTTGTTTACCATACATGTAACAGAGGCCCACTCAGACTTAGGCCAGACCCCCCCCCCCGGATGGGTACCCCCGAAACGATTTCGCCGATCCACCCCAATTTTTTGGCAAGTAAATTTTTGAGCAAAATTTTGCATTTTTTTACAATTTCAGACACAAAAATTGCCAAAATCATCGGCAAAACAGCACATATAAGCTGTATTTCAGCCCAAATTAGCGATTTTTGGCGATTTTTAGCCAAAAAATGCGATTTTTTCGATTTTTGAGCGTTTTTTAGTGCTCAACCCACCTCCCAAAATATTGGATCAGACCCCCAACCCCCCTTCGGCGGATGACCTGTTACATGTATGTTGTTTACCATCTACCCTCTGCCTCCCATCAGCCACCGCTACCACCTCAGGATTTGAAAATATGCCAAGGCACAGTTGGTGTAGTGGTTTAGGCCACAACGCCACTGTGCGCCTGCTCGTGCGCTCATCCACTCGGCGGGGCAAGTTTCTTGTCTCAAAGAGTTGGTTGTCGGCACAAAGCCCAACCCAGGCCATCGAAAGTTGGTGACAGCGAGTAGACAACTGGGAGCCAAATGCAGCTGCCGTTGCACCCTAGCTACAATAGCAACCCCATGTGTTGGAACAAATGGGAACGGGGACAGCTACCACTGAGACCCACCCAGACCATACATGTGCATGGTCGGCGGCTCAGGGAGGGACAACCAGGTCTCCATGCGTAGTTGCCTGGATATAGGTGCAAATTTTCGGTGGGAAATTCAAAATTTGGCGGGAAATTTGAATTTTCGCCCAAAATTTTGGCGGGAAATTTGAATTTTGTCCAACATTTTGGCTAAAAATACGAAAATTTCGGTTAAAATTCAAAAATTTGCGATAAAAACCAAATTTTCGCCAAACAATCACTTTTCTGATAGAAACATAGCCAAAAAATCGAATTTTTCCAGGAAAATTTGAAAAAAATTCGGGTTCGGTGCGTAGTTGCCTGGAGGAAGGGTGCGTAGTTGCGTAGTTGCCAAAATTGATTTCTGTGGCTTAAAAACGCATCTGGAGGCTTTCTAGCAGCCCCTAGCAACGTTTGGTAGATTTTAATTTTCGTCCCCCCCTGTCCCCCCCTGGGCACCCCCCATGCACATGTATGACCCAGACTGACATGAGCATGTGTGTCGGCTAGCAGCGAAGGAAGCAGATGTGGGTGATGGGCCGGCAGTGTGGCCTAACGCAGGGGTACGACCTCGCACGGACAATCCATCCAACGCGTCTAGTGATGTATGTATAATTAATTTTCAATATGGATAGATGTAAAAAAAACTTTTGCAATGGCTCACACACACAGCACAAAAACACTACAAAATGTTGTTTTATGCTCAGTTAGTTAGTTTGATTGATTTCATGTATTTCTGCACCGATTCACTCGATCCAAAACGTGGAACATTTTTTTAAACACTTATAAGCAGGTCGGGGCCTAAAAATAGAAATTTTGAGCAAATAAATTGATCAAAATGCTAGTTTGGGTGAAAAATTCGTTTTACAGTCTGTGTTAGCAATTCTATCGCACCAGATCCCCTCTCACGAGTGGGGACTTCGACCGTAGTGGAGGGGGAGTAAGGCAGGCTTGGTTTGCTCTGTAAGTCAAAGCTGCTTTACTGCTAACGCCCACTCACATTCTTTCGACTAACCTTTCATACTCACTCTTTCTTCCAAAACCTTCACTCTTTATTATTTATTATCTTCCTCATAGCTCAGGATCTGATCAAAACCACTGGGACAAAACCAATCACCTTCCAGGGTATCCCTTCTGCATAAACTGTCCCAGCAACCTCGCAAGAGACAAGACCCTTTCAACATTGGCATTATTGATCTATGGTGTAGGTAGAGTGCTGAAGATCTTGTGCTTGTGACCACACTTGCTTTATCACTTCCTGAGTGTGTGAGCCCTTTACCCCTACCTAATTTTCTCTTGCAGCTCCATGACGATTATCCTCTGCATATTCAGCTGCAAGTGTTGTAGCCTTTGTTGCTGGGCTGCCGAGCTGCACTATCGACTCAGCGAATGGTTCACTGATGTGGCTTTTCTCCCAGCCATTCACGGGCCTGATCACCGCAACCTCGCTCACTCTCTATAGCGCTTTTCAGCCCCGATTCTCACTGTCAAACTTAAATGCTCCAATTGTGGCCTGGTTCCGCTCCTCAAGTTAATTTCACCGCCGATGCTACTCCTCCTGCTCCAGTCGGTTGAGACCACAAGGAAAATCAGATGGACAACCTCTCATTCAAAGCCACTTTACATCTCCTTCCTATTTCTTCCCCACCCTTTTTCTTTCCCTTATCAAGATGTGTCAAAAACATCTTTTCGTAGGTAACGTCCCACTCTGATTATAGAAACGACAAAAAAGTGAACCAAAAATTGCTTCGAACAGAAACCGAAAGGCGGAAGGGTGAAAATACATCGATTCCGAGGGACTCGCACGCAAATATCCAATGCAAAAGCCGGATTTAACTATTACAAAACAATGCCACTCATGTGCGGTTGCAGGTAGGAGCGGCCTGGTCGTTGCCGGTGTGGGCAGACTCCCTGTTATACAGATGACTCCTCGGCAAAAAGGATCTTAAATATACCTTTCTTGATCGGTCGTATGATTGCGCCAGCAACAAGCGAGTTGGTGTGACTGTCATCCTTTGTGTTAATCATCGTACCAACACAATTGCATATAATACAATTGGCAAATAGGTACAGGATACTATTGTGGAGTTAAGATTAACCGATTATCCTGTGAATAACGAGTACTGGATTATGGCATCTCCTCTCTTTCTCTCTAGCAGTGTTTCCAGGTCTGAAAGCAAAAAATCCATAAAATCGCAGAACGAACCTAAAAATTCATAAGAATTGCAAAAATTAAACAAGAAATAATATATTTACCCCAAGCAAAGCTGCTATTGTTAGAGAGTTTACGGAGTGTCTCGAAACGGCTACCTGCTTTCACGTGTACGAAAATATTGAACGGAATGTTAATATAAGGTTTTTCGTCGCTTTTGTGAATGGATGGAACAATTGCATATTATTACACCACTCTAGAGAAAGCAAACCTTGTTTAAAAGAACCAACAGTATGTTTTGTTAGTAGTACATGTTCGTTCAGGGAGGTCAACTTAATCAAGAACAAGAGTTTCTCGATTTTTGGAGCATACTTATTTATAGGATACGGTATTATATACGGTATCGAAAATGCTATACGGTATTTTTACACCGCTCCCACCCATCCCTTTTAATCTGAAGACAAAATTTCTTTACTGTTCGGGTTATCAATACGTGGAACTGCCTCCCAAAAAAAAGTAGTTAATTAATGGCAGAGCAGCAGAAACATTGAAATTTTGGCAAAAGGGTAAAAAGTACCGCAGACAACGCAGCGCCGTCGGCCTCATCAGACCGCTCTCTGGTGTTTTTCTTCACGGCCGTTTTTAAGAGCCAGTTTAAGTTACTGACGACCCATGGCGGACAACTTTGAGGCGAGGTTCTCCGATTTGGCCGAAATTTTGCATGCACACATATATTGATGTAAGAAACATTACCTGCAATTTTCAGCTTCCGGGAGGCCCCGGTACCGGAATTAGAAAAATCAGAAAATTTCGGTTTTTCGGCAATAACTCGCTTATTTTTCGTCCTAGCGAGTTGGAAATGGCATTTTTGAAATTCTGGTGTCACGCTTGATCGGACTAAGTGATTCAAAATTATTTTTTCGAAAAAAAATTTTTTTCTGCTCCACTGGAGGGCTGATTCCAGGAAACCTAGAGTCCTTACAGGTCTAGAGATATCCTTAAAATGTAGCGCTGTCTTTTCTCTACAACATATAAAAAATGAGCAAAATCGCTTTGGACCCCAAATTGAGAAAATTGAGCTTGAAAGTTGAAAATCAAGGTCCCAGAACGAAAAATACTGTATGCGCTGCATAGTTTGGGCAGCTGTATATCCGGCACCATTAGACCGATTGAAACCAGGTCTCCGGCCGCCTTTTTGTGCTCTTTTCAACGGTTTTTATCTATGCTTAATACAAAACGTTTTTGGCGGGAAATTTAAATTTTACTATTTTTCTTGATGACAACATTGATTGTGTGTAGTCTCTGAAATTGTATGTGAATGTTTATGTTTCTTAAAGACTGCATCTGTGATTGTATCTAACTATATGGTATTAACTGGTACTCTATTTGCCATATAAACATATTCAACAATATACCAGACCAGGTAGGTTACATTCGTATCATCATTGCTGAAAACGCCATGTGTGGAAGAAATGGCTTTGATTCAGACTTCGCTGCTGTGTTGGTATGTTGAGTGTATAAAATCTGCGCACAGGCAATACACCAACAGAAACGCGTGAAACAACCCTAAATAAGAAATTTGTGTTCTAGGCTTCAAGCACACATGGGCTAGCATTTCTGCTCATGGTGGGGTGGAATTTTTAATTCCTGACGGGGGCAGGAGAGCCTGAGGGGACGGTAAGCCAAAAAGTCCGATTTTTGCATAACATAAAATCATGGTTTTGGCCTGTTTTTCGTTAAAATTGGTTAAAATAAGCTATTCTGAGCTCATTTACACCTATTCTAGACATATTTTTGATCATAATTTTCCAGACAAAATTCTTGCAAAAAATTCCTGATGGGGGTCAACCCCCATCAGCCGCTCCTTACCTATGTCTGGCTTCAAGTAATGCTGATTGTGTTTTAGTTATGATCAAAACGACTTACCAGGTGTCATACACACTGTGTGGATAACGAACATTCTGACCGTCAACAAAGACTTGAAATGAAGTAACTTCACCAACATCTTTTGCCCAAAGTGCATAATTATGGTTTATGCCTGTGCGGATGGGATTGCTGGGCAGCTGCACAGCGTTTGTTCTGCCTGCCACACCTCGTAAACTGATGTACAGTTTCTGCCCCACTAGATTAGTTCCACTTTGTGGAATAGCACTTGTCAGAAAACTGATCAAAAACAGATTTTCTGAAGATTTTGGAAATGAGTTGAGCTGCTAAAGACCCATGAAGACAATTGACACAACTTGTGTTTGTTGTAAAATTGTTTCTTATCTTTCCTCAGCAAAAATCTGGCACATTTCGGCCAAAATAATATTGATGGTCTGCTGAAACTTACATTTCCATTTACACTAACGCTTCTTACACATCGATCACCATTGGCACTGGAAATGGGTTACGGCTCAGTTATCAATTTTATAGAATGTTGATAGTTCTAGTTTGAATTGTTAAAGCTTATCAGGCATACAATCCTGAAATAAAGGATGCAACCAAGCTAAGTATTCCGCTGTATAAAAGGTACAAACTAGCCAAGATGTATGAAAGTCCTGCAGCACAAAAACGATGGACGGATAAATACTGGGTTACAGAGGATTTATTTGAAAAAGCCTGTGTACGGGCACACCGTCTGTCACCTGATGTTAAATTGCGGAATTTTCAATATCGGGTGTTGCATAGGATAGTTCCAACAAAGCAGTATTTATTCTACAGAAGGATAGTAGATGACATGAATTGTAAGCAGTGCCATTTGCAGAAAACTGATACAGTGGAGCACATGCTTTATCATTGCGCCGTAGCAAAAAAAGCTTGGAGAATGTTAGAATCACTTATTCTCGAAATTGAACACCAAGAGGTAACATTTGATCTAATCTCAGCACTTTTTGGACAAATTCATGACCTGTTTGTAAATGCAACGGTATTGAATCTGTTAGGCATTTATACAAAAAGGTTTATATACAGTTTAGCACAACGGGAAGTTAAAGAATTTTCCGATATGACCTTCAAGCATTTTATAACGGCAAGCTTGAAAACTGCATATTATGCCAGTATTATGCTGAAGAAGAAAGATTCCTTTACCGAAATTTGGGACAAATACTTGCGTTTCTTTGAAATTCTTCAATAATTAAGGAAACAGTAAAAGCCATAATCAAACCTCAAGTATCAAGATAAACTGCTCTACATCACACACATACATGTCAAGGACTCTGACCCAGCTGCTCAGTGCATCCTTTTCTAACCCATATCTGTGTTCTACTAACCATATTCGTAATAATAAAAATTGTTCGAAAAAAGTTTGAATTGTTTATCGGCAGTGTAAGTGATCCATTCTCAAATGTAGAACATAAAAGCTAAGTATAATACCTTTGTTGCCTCTGTAACTTGCGACTTCTAGTGCAGTTATGATCTTCAAAAATTTGGTTAAATAGATTTTGAGCAAATTTGAAATTTTCAAGCCTCGGCTGACCATAGGTATACAGCTCATTTTTTTCCTTCAGTGTTGGTATAGAATGCGCTAAGTCAACACTAGAAAGCATAGCCAGTGCACCACCCCATTAATGCCCAGTCAATATATTGCTATGCAGCAGAAACTGAATGGAAACTTTATAAACAATTTGCTTCAGTGGTTGCCAGATCAGATGCAGTGCATCCCACACTACTTTATTGACTTTTCCACCAATGAGTGTTGGTGTAGTTGGAAAACGGCTTTTTTTGGTTAGTGTACCACCTCGGAATGCAATTATGACAGCATTCTGTCTGCTATTTAGGGCCAACAATCCCTGACAATCATTTGCCAACAGGTCACAGGAGTGGGAAATGACTTGAGTGTGCTTTTATGGCAAGTGGAGTACCAGTTAATACCATATAGCTAGATACAATCAAAGATGTCAAAGTCAAAGTCTTTAAGAAACATAAACATTCACATACAATTTCAGAGACCACACAGAATCAATGTTGTCAGCAAGAAAAATAGTAAAATTTGAATTTCCCGCCAAAAACGTTATGTATTAAGCATAAATAAAAACCATTGAAAATAGGACAAAAAGGCGGCTCTATTGCCGGTAACCTGGTTTCAATCCGTCTAATGGTGCCCGAGATACAGCTGCCCAAACTATTCAGCGCATACAGTATTTTTCGTTCTGGGACCTTGATTTTCAACTTTCAAGCTCAATTTTCTCAATTTGGGGTCCAAAGCGATTTTGCTCATTTTTTTATATGTTGTAGAGAAAAGATAGCGCTACATTTTTAGGACATCTCTAGACCTGTAAGGACTCTAGGTTTCCTGGAATCAGCCCTCCAGTGGAACAGAAAAAAATTTTTTTCGAAAAAATAATTTTGAATCACTAAACCTGATCGGGCGAGACGCGAGAATTTCAAAAATGCCATTCCCAACTCGCTACGACGAAAAGTAAGCGAGTTATTGCCGAAAAACCGAAATTTTCTGATTTTTCTAATTCCGGAACCGGGGCCTCCCGGAAGCAGAAAATTGCAGGTTATGTTTCTTACATCAATATACGTCTGCATGCAAAATTTAAGCCAAATCGGAGAACCTCGCCTCAAAGTTGTCCATTTTACTTCAGGCATGGGTCGCGAGTAACTTAAACTGGCTCTTAAACACCGACGGCAAATAGACGGCCTTTTCACCCAAAAAGGTACGATGAGGCCGACGACGTTTCTGCCAAAATTTGTCGCCTTATTTAGTTTAGGTGATTCCTACGTGTTTTTGCCAGGTTTTAGTGTTTAGGCCATTTATATGTAGGTAGGAAAGCAAGTATGACCGACGCCCATGCTTTCAGTTTTTAACAAGTTTTTATTTCTTTTCGGAAAGGGGTACCTATAATACGTATGATGCATACAATTCATATATGTAACAGGGGGTCTGGGGGGTTTGCCCCACCCGACTTAGGCCAGCCCCCCCGGATGGCGGAACCCCCCCCCCCCCCCCGACGATTTCGCCGACACCCCCCCCCCTCCGACTTTTCTGGCAAGTAAATTTTTGAGCAAATTTTTGCAATTTTTTACAATTTCAGACACAAAAATTGCTAAAATCGCCTGCAAAACAGCACTTTTTAGCTGTATTTCAGCCCAAATTAGCGATTTTTGGCGATTTTTAGCCCAAAAATTGCGATTTTTTCGATTTTTGAGCGTTTTTTAGCGCCCGACCCCCTTCCCAAAATTTTGGCTCAGACCCCCCTGGCGGGCGCCAGACTCTCCCAACCCCCCTCCCCCCATCGGCGGATGACCTGTCACATGTATGGCATACATGTACCCCCACCCGAGACGATTTTTCCGACGCGCCTCTGATTTTTCTGGCAAGTAATTTTTTGAGCAAATTTTTGCGATTTGTTTGCAATTTCAGACACAAAGATTGCCAAAATCGCCTGCAAAACAGAACTTTTCAGCTGTATTTCAGTCCAAATTAGCGATTTTTGGCAATTTTTAGCCCAAAATTGCGATTTTTTCGATTTTTTGAGCGTTTTTTTAGTGCCCAATCCCACCCAAAATTTTGGCTCAGACCCCCAAAGCACTCCCTTCGGTGGATGACCTGTTACATGTATGGACAATATGATGAATTCAGTCTGATGATCAGGCTTCATTCCAAAACTGGTAGTCCCCTTTCCCATGAAATTTGCAAAAAGTTAAGGAATTGGCGTCAGCCGCATTAGCAGAGGACTCTTAAGTGCGTTTCTAGTCAACGGGCCTATCCTGAAATAGCAGTGTTACCGTCCTGTTCATATGAATAAACGTTTTCAATACAAAAACTCTCATACCTATCCAGGGCCTAAACATGCAAAAAACAAGGCAAAAACAATTAAGAATCGCGTGCGCGAGAGCGCATCTTCTTTGGCAGCAAGCAGCACCCTCGGCGTCATCGCATCGGTGGGGGGAAAAGGCCATTTATAGGCAAACGGTGTTTAAAAAATACTATAAACCAGTATCTTCAAGAAATAAATAAAGCTAATGAGAATTAATCCTGCCAAAAGCTTGATCAGTTTATAACAAAAGTTCGAAGAAACATTGCTTCTATAAAACTTTTGCGACGTTTCTATTTTTTGCAACCACCAAACAGTCGTGGTTAGGGATGCAAATGGTATAAAAAATACCAAATACCAAATACCAAATACTAGATGGTATTTTCTATACCAAATAATACCAAATAATTCCAAATAGTTGATAAACAGGTCGCTAGCTGTTTGGAATGAGCGCAAAATCATACTTTTTGTTTTTTTCTGCAAAAATATAAGTTTTGCCTCAGTGGAAGAGTTTTTGTTGCATCTAAAAGAAATCTAGTCATGCCGAGAAAGAAAACGAGCAGAATTTTATGGTTTTTCACTTACTTGGGAAATGGGCAAGCACGTTGTGACGTTTGCGGTCTAGGCTCGGTCTCGATAAAAGGGCCATCCATAAACGACGTCATACCAAAATCCCGATTTTTCGGACCCCCCTTCCCCCAAAATCGCCTTGCGTCGTTTCATGGCCCCCCCCCCACTTTTTGAGAATTTTCCATGAATGGTTGTTTGTTAGGGTAAACCGGGGTAACTTTGAACAGGGGGGCAACTTTGAACAGGCGTGAGTTTTGCGCGTTTTTTGCGCCGCATGGTGCTTGCGGTTCGCTTTTTGGCCTCTGGTTGCGCTAGTTTATCGCTAAAGACTCCAGGCTACACGACCCTACCAAATAGTAAGGGATCTGTTGCTGTTTGCCAGTGCTATGTTGCTTGAAAATATCGGTATCTTAACAGCCGAAAACTTTACGACGAGAAAACTTTAGGTTCCAATGTCCCAAAGTAGTCAAGTTTTATACTGTTTTGCTCCCCAGACCATTCTCTTTACAATAGTGTGCTTATCGTCTAGCTATTTCATACTGAACTTTTTCTATGCTGTGAAGAAGAGAAGGGGCTACTTTGAACACCCTTATAAATCTGCCTTCCTTGTCTTCTCTGCATATTCTCGGCTTCTGTGGTTAGGGGGTTTGGTGGTTACCACTCAGCTGGAAATGTAAACCCCCTCGCCCCTCCCTACCCAACACCCCCAAGGAAAAAAATTAGGAAGACCTTCCCAGCCCAACATACAAATATTAGAAGCGGCTCCACTCCAGTACAACTCTCCACACCACTCCAGTCTAACAAACTAGCTTAGGAATCACTAATTCAAGCTTAAAATTCGCTTAGAATGCCTTTTGTAACTGAATTTAGTGTTTCCGCTGCTGTCATTTAAGAGAACTCGGTGTTTTTAGAGACCCTTTCTGTTGTATTTTGTTTGTTTTTAGCTGAAACACGTTTTTCAGCTTAAATTAGCGATTTTTAGCCTATAAAACGTGCTAAAACCCATTTTCAGGCGTTTTTTGAGATTTTTGAAATTTTGTACCCCTTTCCTGAGCGAAACCTCCCCTGAACGCCCTCCAGACGGAGGCCCCCCTTACCTCCTCCCTCAGGCCGGCCCGGACGTATTACATGTATGCCCCTTTGCCTATCTTATCTGACTGAATGAATTTTAGACACGGTGTTCAATGTAGCCCCACATCGGGGGCTACTTTGAACACCCATGTGTTTTTTAAAAAAACTTGGTCACACTCGTCTTTGGTTGAGCGTACAACATTCTATCCGACATCATTTTGAAGAGCACACTTCAAGCTTTCGATTGCATTATGAATGGTCATCCTAGCTTGTCTAAAAGACCTGAATCCGTACGCTTGAAATTGCAAAAAAACGTTATTCGTTCAAAGTAGCCCCGGTTTACCCTATAAGCCAAACTGGTCAGAATTCTTTATTGTTTTGTTGCTCAGAAACGGTAAAGAGACGTCTTGTTCTGCGTATCTGCATTGTTAAACTTTTAGTAAGTTAGAAATAAAGAGAAAACTCTGAACAGAAGAGCTCTGACATGGTATACAGTCGCAAAATACGCAGAATTTATGGCTTAAAAGCTAACTGTTTAGTTATTTAAACTATTTGGTATTATTTGGTATTATTTGGTATAAAAAAATACCAAATACCAAATAATACCAAATACCTAGAAAATACCAAATAATACCGAATAATACCAAATAATACCGGATACCATTTGCATCCCTAGTCGTGGTTGTATCCCGTCTCGGTGCGTTGTTGGACGCGACGATAGTTATACAAAATGTTTAGGAGGCTATTTCCGCATAAAATAGAGTAAAAATAGAATGAACAGCGCACCGTGGAGGAAACCGCTCTATTTCCAAATTATTAGTGTAAAATAAAGTGGGCGGAAATTGGATATAAATAGGGTTTTAAAGGGCATTTTTGCACTTGACAGGATTTTTACCCAATTTTTAGTCCTTAAAACCTGGTTTTGAGCCGAAAAAAAGGTCGCCGAAACCCACTTTTGGACACCAAAATAAGGTCGCTGAAACCCCCCTTTGGGCATAGCCCCGAAATCCTATTTTGGATCAGAAAAATTCCCCCCAGGCAAAAACCCAGCTTTACATTATGCAATTAGCTTTACTCTACCTATTGCTAAAATTGACAACTGTCCGTTAACCGTGCAGGTTTACAAACCCAAAATAGGGTTTCAAAAAATCCCCCCCAGAATCCGGCTGGGGGGAATTTTCTCCGAAAATCGGGCCTGGGGAGATACGCCCATTCCCCCCAACTACAGGGTGTCTCAAAAAAATGATCACATTTCTTTTTACTGCCATTTCCGCAAATTTTGATCAAATAGGCTGAAATTTGGGTCATAGGTGCCAAAATTCGGGGAATTTTATGTGTTAAAGTTTGGTGAGCTAGGCTTGACTCACTCCCGAGAAATTTAAAAAAAAAGTGAAATTTGGTAATTTCAATAGTGAAAGCGGTCACCGAAAAAAATGATCACATTTCTTTTCCTGTATCTAGAGTGCGAACTGGTATTGGGTATTGGGTATTGGGTGTATTGGGGTGTTTTCCAGGTATTGGGTATTGGGTATTGGGGTTTTTACCCCCCAATACCCAATACTAAATTGGACAATTAAAAATAGAGAAAAATCGATGTTGACCTGAAAAATTGATCTGAGAAAAATGGAAAAAGTTGATCGATTATTCGGTTTTCGCGTTAAGGAGCCGTCCAAAAACGACGCTGTTCTAAATCGCGATTTTTTCGGAGCCCCCTGCCCCTAGACGACGTCGTTTTAGGCTTACCCCCCTCCCGATAAAAGTGCAGTACATATCTTGTTTTCTTGTTAGCATACTGCGCAATCAATAGAATAAATCCCTACAACCACTCTGGGAAGCTTTTCCGCATTGTAGAAACCTTTGACAGAATGTACTTAAATTGAAAATAATACAATCAAAGTTCCCTAAAATTCCGAAAAAAACGACGTCGTTCTTTGCTAACCCCCTCCCCTCCTTGTGTCGTCTATCGTCGCATTTCAGCCGACCCCCTCCCCCTCTAGAATGTCATGGTTTATGGACGGCCTAATCAGCTAAACGTTAGTGGAATTTCCTAAAGTGTACGCTTTTCTAAGCGCTACACCAGTAATTAATTTCTCTATTCTTATCTAAAATAGAAATGGTGACATTTAATGTCACCGTAATGTACTAGCACTGTACCCATGGCGGTGGTGCACACAATTTCCGGCCGAGTTAGGAAAAAATCGCCGGAAGTAAGAAACACGACTGAATTACGAAATATTAAGTACCACAACTGTTAATTTCTGCTAATTTTACGCCTAAAACGGCTTCTAAATGCTTTCTGAAAGGCACAGTTTTCAAAATTTTCTCGCCCTGCTTGGGCATGGGCCCAACCAGCCTCTTAAAAATTTTAATTGCAGTGCCAAGAATCTTGTGTACACAACTAGAATGTACCTGTCCAGTGAAATTAAATTTTTGGCCCAGCTACGCAAGTATTGGGTATTGGGTATTGGGTATTGGGGTATTGGGGGTCTCAGGTATTGGTATTGGGTATTGGGTATTGGGGTATTGGGTTTTTTAGGTATTGTTCGCACTCTACCTGTATCTTTCGTAATTTTTGTCGGAATTGGATGAAATTTGGAGTGTAAAAGCAGAAATTCAGGGTGAAAAGTTGGCTCATGAACTCCAACGCCATCGTTAGAGTTTAGGCGATAATGAAATGTAACGTTTTTTCGGTGACCGGCTTTCACTATTGAAATTACCAAATTTCGCTTTTTTGAAATTTCTCGGGAATGAGTCAAGCCTAGTGCACCAAACTTTAACACATAAAATTCCCCGAATTTTGGCACCTGTGACCCAAATTTCAGCCTATTTGATCAATATTTGCGGAAATGGCAGTGAAAAGAAATGTGATCATTTTTTCGGTGACCGACTTCCACTATTGAAATTACCAAATTTCACTTTTTTTGAAATTTCTCGGGAATAGGTCAAGCCTAGTGCACCAAACTTTAACACATAAAATTCCCCGAATTTTGGCACCTATGGCCCAAATTTCAGCCCATTTGGTCAAAATTTGCGGAAATGGCAGTAAAAAGAAATGTGATCATTCTTTTTGAGACACCCTGTACATGTATGAGTCCAAGTGGATATTAGATTAGGAAACCTACCTTTGCCGTTCGAGTAATAAATATTTGGAACTCCTAACCAAACGAAACAGTTAATTTACGGTTGCCGCGCCTTCTGCAACGCTCTCTATGACACCGATTTTAGTAGATTTTGTCGGATTAGGTTTTTAATGGCCGTATAACGGCCCATCCCCACCTCTGACAATTGTGTTGTTTCTTCATGCGTGTCTTTCGGACCCATGTCGTAACGGCTTGGTTAGCCCATTACGGTCACCACATTGAGCCGCGACATAAGAGAGTAAAGAAAAGCACCCGTAAACTGTTGCAGGACTGATAGTGGCAGAGGAAAGAGATCCAAAATTGGCACTGAAACACGTGCAGGGTCAGTAAATATCAAGAAAGCCAAACCCAACATTTCTTTTACAGACTGGGCATCGGCCAGAAACGGACTGCAGAGAGAACACTATGACGTAGCCAGACATCTGCAAACCCGTCAACAATCTGCAGCTGAGACCCGAACGAAAATCGGAAGTTGCTGTGGAGAGTGTCAATCTGTACGTAGGTCACACAACACGCGAAGTCACTGAACGCCGACTGGACATTCTGCGTTAAAGAGTTAACCTTGGTTTAATTTCTAAATTTGCTAGGGATGCGCTCGGGCCGAAATTTTTGGCCCGGCCCGGCCCGTTTTCCAAATTTTGTGGCCCGGCCCGGCCCGTTTGCCACTCGGCCCGGCCCGGCCCGGCCCGGCCCATTTTTAAAAAAGTTGCCAGAATTCACCCCAACATGTAATGTAACAATTCCCTGATACAAGTAAACGTTTTACAAGTGCTAAAAGCAGTTAGAAATACACTGTTCACAAAAACAGAGCTCTTAACACGTTCACATGTTAGCATGCAGGAAAGTTATCGAATCAACCGATTGTGGATTAAGACTATGTGTAAGTTTGACTACCCTACTCTAATATTGTCAGATTCCTCTACTCTTACATTGTCAGATTCACAAATCGCCTGAGCAGTTCCAGCACCCAACTTGTTCATTAATCGTCCAAAATCGCTGAATAATAAAGAAAAAAGTGTTGTAGGTGTAGGTCGAAGAAGACGCTTTTTCAGGGCGTGAAGGTGTTTTCGGCAAATCAGTAGGCTCGGCCTGTTCCTTCTCAACCTCCTCCTCGCTATCTGATCCTTATATTCAGTACCAGCGTACATAATCTTGAATTTGTGCAACCTTTAAAAATTTTCGGGCCACCATGCTAAACTGGTCGGCCCGGCCCGGCCCGTGCGCATCTCTAAAATTTTCTGCTCTGGTCGGCCCGGCCGGGGAACCAAATTTTATCAAAAAGGGAGTTTGTGTTTGATGCAAATTCGCTTCCTTTTATTTGCAATTTTCCTCCCACTTTATTTTCACACTAATAATTTGGAAATAGTGCGGTTTTCTCGACCGTGCGCTGTTCATTCTATTTTTACTCTATTTTATGGGGAAATAGCCTCCTAAACATTTTGTATAACTATCGTCGCGTGCGTCGTTGGTATCTCCCGATTCCCGGCCCATTCCCCCCCCACCCGGCACTGCCGCGGCGGGTTACTGTAATATTGCTGCATGTGAAACAACACAAAGCGCGCAAAGTTTAAACGACTTGACAGAGAAGTGGTAGTAAAAGTACTAAAACAGAACAGCTTAAATCTCCAAGCAGTTGCAATTTTTATAAATACCGATACCCCGTATGCCATGCCAATTATTTTCGGAATACCTGCCTGCAAGTGCAAACATCCCTCCCCTTTGCTGTCATCAGGTGCAGCGGCTGTTCCCATTTACCTATTTACCGTCCCCAACCTTTGCTCGCTCAAAGTGACAACGCTCCCGAGGGCCTGTTTTAAAAACATAAAAATACCCCTAGGGGGACGCATTAGTATAGGCACGCTCCGGAGGGCCTGTTTTAAAAACATAAAAATACCCCTAGTGGACGCATCAGTATAGGCACGCTCCAGAGGGCCTGTTTTTTAAACATAAAAATACCCCTAGGGGGACGCATTAGTATAGGCACGCTCCGGAGGGCCTGTTTTAAAAACATAAAAATACCCCTAGTGGACGCATCAGTATAGGCACGCTCCGGAGGGCCTGTTTTAAAAACATAAAAATACCCCTAGGGGACGCATCAGTACAGGCACGCTCAGGAGGGCCTGTTTTAAAAACATAAAAATACCCCTAGGGGACGCATCAGTATAGGCACGCTCCCGAGGGCCTATTTTAAAAACATAAAAATACCCCTAGACACGCATCGGTGTTTTCCAAATGTTGATAAAATCATTTCTGACCTTCAAAAATCTCGGTGGAGCGGAAGAAAAATATATTTTCACATCAAACATAGAGCAGATAGCGCATACCGTAATCCGGCTGCGGCGGCGCCGAGTGGGGGGGGAATGGGCCTAATACCGTATCTCCCGATCAAAGTGGCCCATTGTTTAGGCGGTCTGTACCAAAGTGGTCCAAATGCAATTTCAGATTTTTCGGCTTCCGCAAAGCTGTGAAGTGAAACAGAGTCTTCTTTAAGCACATACACATGACCTAACGTAAAAAAACCGAAGATTCGGATTAACCTATTTCTTGTTTGGCAAAAGGCCGTTTTCATTTCGCTCCCGTATTCCTTGAGGTGGCTAGAAGAGAAGGAGGAGCAAGAGGAAGGATGGTGAGAAAGAGAAAGAATGTGAGAACGAGAGTGATGAGGCGAAAGAGAGTGGTGAGCACTAAGATGAAGAGGAGAAAGAGGTTGAAGAGGACGATGAACAGGAGGAGAATGAGTAACAACTTCGTAGTAATTCGTGCATTTGCTTAGCAGTTGTTCCTTAGGTCCGGTTTTTGTGGATTGAAATATTGAAATAACCGTGCTAAAGCAATCCATGAAGCGAAAATGGTCCAAAACCATTGTTAAGAATGGCATTTACGGTGTAGTCTATTGTATCTTTTGGAATCACCAACATAGTTGAACAAATGAGAATTCGCAGTCCCTAAACACCACAGATAGTAACGGTGATTCCAAAAGGGTTATACAGGAAAAGAAGGTTGCCGACGAACTTAGACAGACAGACAGACAGACAGACAGACAGACAGCAAGTGCCACACCGGATTAGGGTATGAATGTTGAAATTAACGGACAGACCGCCCCAATACAGCAACCAACAGGTTATAAAAGAAAAGCAACCGTTGAAAAAACGTTGCCGGATTTATAGTGCATTCCCGGATCAGTTGGAAAGTTTTGCTACGGGAGGAAGACGGACACTGTTGGTGTTGAGCAGAGTTAGCATCTGATGGCGTCTATACATAGCATAACAGAGAAAGCTGTGAGAAAGACACAAGCGGACTCGTACAACGAGCAACAGTGGTGAGGTGACTTCCTCGTGTGAGTTTGATTTACGTACCCAGAATTCCAAGCAGACATAAAAAACAGTTTCTTTGTTATACGCACTGCTGAATCAGGGGTTGTTCGGTATAGAGTAAACGCTAAAATTTCTGTTACCTCTCTTCTTAGACCACTCTGTACGCAATCGTGAAACCGAAAAAAGTAAAAGGCCCAGCAAAATCCGTGCAATAAAAGAAGCAAGCAACATAGTGATGAAGGAATCTGAAGGTCTGTCACTTGGGCAGCAGTAAATTTCCAATGTTTGGAGATAAATTACTTCATCATCTACCGAAATTACCTGTTGTGCCTGCATTTTCTTCTTGTGCTTGGTCAAGAACGCTTGAACCATGAACTGCTACGTTTCTGACTCTGAAGTCCAACAAACACGAAATTGCGTCAGCCAGGTCTCTTTCCGACAGAATTTCCCCCGCTTCGTATTGATAGATTACCTGCGGTATTTCTTTTTGTTCCCAAGGAACGCCGAATCCCGTCTTTGAACGACCACGGCCACGACGTTGCATTTTAGACGAATAGCTAAATAAACTTGAACTACTTACAAATCTTCCCACTACAAAAAGTCTGAAAAACACGTCTGCACCAGCACACCGGAAGAATCAGTAAGGATTTCCAAAAATAAATGGAATTTTTGTTGTTTAGACGGTTTCACGCGTTGACAGACCGTAGAAGCGATCGCAAAATATATCTAACGGGCCAGCTAAATTTTGTTCGATTTGCTAAATAAATCTACCGCCTGCTAAATAGCGCTAAATATTGATCCGGAGATCACCTGCCCGCACCTCCCGTCTCTACTCCATTTTTAGCTAATATAGATTCGGGTCCCCAATGGATTCGATACCCCAGCGTAGTAGGGAAATGGCGTCTCTTGAGAGACACCTTGTTTCCTCAGAATCCCTACTAAATTGAAGCTGTTAGTCGTTAATGTTGACTTATTCTCCATTTTATAGCTGCTATTCAATTTACTATTTGTTTTCTAAAATAATGGTTCATACAATCTCTTTAACGCAGTTAGCTCAGGCAAAGTTTGCAAACTGCGCCGCCAGCAAGCATAGTTTGTTTACTTGGGTGCATGGTGGATACAAAGCTTCTGTGGAGGTAGGAAGGAAATACCGGTCAAAATAAGAGAACCAATAGAATATGCATAGTTTCCGTAAAATTTGTGCTCAGAATGTGTGTTATAATTTTTATAATTTTCTAGCCCTGGTTGCGTGGTGAGTGGCCCAACCAGCCCTCTTTAATTCAAACTGTTAAAACGGTTACCGTATTCCTATTATTTTGTTTGTTAAATTCTCACAATGCCTTCTAAATCTGTCTTTTTCAAAATTTTACATGCCCACTTAGCAAAATCCTGGGTACCCACTCACTGCCTGCAGTACATGCATTGTACTGTATAGTGATACGTACTGAATGTCGGCCAAACAAAAGTAGGTCTGTGGTGCAACTGAGCAGAAGTTTAGCGCGTACTGCATAGTCTGTTGGAGTGGAGAAAGTGTTAACCTGCAGAGTGGAGGAGCTCGAGCCTGCCCAGAGTGCAAAGAGCTTCCGGTGCACATCTCTCTGTGCCGCTAATTGAGTGTATTTGGATTGAAGAGAAAAAGTGTGCCTTTTTGCAATCAATAAACTACTTTAGCTGAAAAAGGACGATCACTGCTGGGACGAACGAAAGTACATAGGTGCTGCGGCTGTAGTGGCCTTGCAGATGTAGTGCAAAAGGCACTCAAATTAATTCTCTTAGCGTCATTCGGACCCCTACCGTGCCTATTCTCTGTCATGATAATGGCTCTTATGATTCAACAATATATTGCTCTTAGACTGAGAAAATCATCTAAGCAAATAACATAAAATCAGTCGATAAAACTGTGCTCGGTTGGCTCTTAAGCTCCCTCCCACCAACCTAACGAATTTTACCAGATGCCTGGTCTGGCTCCAATGACAAATTGTGCTTCTTTCCAAAATGAGTGAGCTCATTTTTTCTAACTTTCTCGCTGGCATTGAACTTAAGCGATCAAAGAAATTATATTAATGGAAACGTTTGATAAATTGTCTGAGCGCTACGACATTTCCAAAATTAGCCATCGTAAAGTGCGCCCACATTGGAACGTGGGACGAAATTACACGATATAATTTTCTCATACCCAAATCTAATAGAATAAAAAGCTCATGAAGAATCTTTCTTTTACCCTAAGCAGGGAAACAAGTCCGATGATCTCTGCACCAATCTCATGTTTCCCTTTGAGGCGGTCACGTGCGTAAGCGCAGGTGGATTTAAGCTCTGCTAGATACATTCTTAAAGTGCCTTCGAGTGCGAGTAGGTAGGGCTGAATGTAAAGAAAGCTGCAGATGTAGAGTAGACTAGGCGAGGTGTGATTATCTAACAATAGCCCTAATTAGTCGTCTGCAGTCAAGTCCGGCTTTGTCTGGGCGATTCGGCTAACGAGGGTGGCAAACGTATAACAAGGTGCCGGTTTATTGGCTCGTAAATCTGAGGGCACACCATGCGTGACCGTTGAGCTATCGTAACGACCGCTACTAGAAGGTGTGAAAAATGGGTTCACAACTTTTTCCCTCGTCTCCGTCATTAGAAACCTAACTCAATATTCGCAGTTGCCGCGTCACGCCGGGGCCAGGTGTTTCGAGCACGAACCTTAGCTCGCGTGCCACGAATTCTGGGGAGACAGGCGCCGTTGCTCACCGCCGCCCAAGCCCACTGATCTCCCAGCTCCTCAACGGAAATTACCAGTGCTTTGATGTAATTCTGGCACCACCGCTGGAGGGACATGGATGCGTTCGGTCTCAATGGCAGCTGGTCTCTTATTGTCAGAGCCAAAATATCGGCGGCCGAATTTCCGCAAAAGTGAGCAATAATTGGCCTCTCGCGAATTCATCTAAACGCTCTCGACATTGGAGTAATTTTCAATTTTCTCCTAAAATTGCGTTTAGTCCAGTTGTCGGACGTGCGTCTATGCTACGGTAGGTGTTTTAGCAACTGCTTCCGCTAGCCAAGTGAATCAGTGAACAACAAAAGTTATTAGCTTTTCTACTGCATTCTATGAGCTGATAAATTAGGCGGAGGCCGAGCGCTGCATCTTTTCTCTTTTTTCTGTGCTCACAGGAACTCAGCTGAGAGTGAGACAAAACTCTTGTTCACCTCTGGACTCTTTTAACTTTCTGACGATAAATTAACTGTTTGTTTATAAAAGCTTTTGAACGAACACGGAGATGTGTAAATGAAGTTGAGGACAACGTTTGGTCTGGTAAATACAAATGAAATTGCAATTCAATCATATGTATGTTTCGGGGAGTAGTGCAATTTGCAAATAAAAGTAGCGGCGCCAACCAATAAAATACTCAGTACTGGAATTGGGCTCCGGGGAACAGTTTTTTGCTAATTCAATCCTTGCTATGCAATTGTAGTATTGGAGGGTAGTAGATAAATCGATCCACCCTTTTTAGCCATAACATAACAAGTTCTAGGGGAAATTGGAGCTGTGTCAGTTGTCCGCGGCGTGTCAGATATCCAATAGTCATTCCTTTATGCATTAGGATATCAGACAACCTATTAGGCCGGAGTTGTTCTGCTCTCTGCTACTCTATGTCATCTTTCATTTGGCTTCGTTCTTTTCTCTATAACAGCTTCGGTGCCAATTCTACAAAACAAACAAATAACAACGCTTACGCAAGAAAGCCGTTGATCGCGGGCTGACCCAGTTATTAGCACGGCCAGGGAGCGGCACTTAGCAACCATAGATGGAAATAAATTAATAAGCAGAGTGCGCCACGTTTTCGCGGCATCAATTTTTCGGCCGCCACCTGCAGTGCGTCTAATTGGTCGGGGCGTTAATAGAATAGCCAAGTTTGCGTTTGACAGTCGCCCGCCGAGCTTTATTAAATTTCTGCCAGTCATTTGGCCGACCGAAGTCATTAGGAGGCTTAGGGTTTTGTTTTACGCCGCTCCGACCCGCCACCTTTTATGAATCGTGGCCGGCGCGGCCGCCCGCTCTCGCGGGACTTGGCGCTTGGCCTCACTTTATCGGTGCAGCCCGTTTTTGTGGCATCCAGTTGTCGAGCTATTATGCAAACTCAATTTGCTCCACGTTAGACGCGTCCACTGCTACCACTCATTTATGGCCGGTTGTGTAGGTGTCTAACTTTGCCTCCCTTTCAGTCTGCAAGAACACATGAACACCACTCAGGAAAGCACCGAAGAGTTGGGCGCGCTTCGCTACAAGAATCCGCTGCTGGCCGTACTGCTCGGTTCGTTTTGTCTGCTCACCATCTGTGGCAATACGCTGGTGGTGGTGGCTGTGGTCACCAAACATTATTTGCACACTCCCACCGGCTTTCTCATTACTTCACTGGCTGCCGCAGATCTGCTGGTCGGATGTCTGGTCATGCCTCTTAACGGTCTCTTCGAAATGACCAATCACGTCTGGCTACTCGGCAAGTGCAAATGCCAATTTGCAAAGCAGTCAGGCCTGTTTTAGGACCTGCCATGTGTGATATTTGGAGATCGGTCGACGTTCTCGCCTCGACCGCCTCGATTTGGAACCTGTGTGTCATATCAGTGGACCGCTACCTTGCCAATAGAGACCCTCTGGGATATCCGGACCGCGTGACGCCCTGTCGCATCAGCTGTGCGATCGCGCTGGTCTGGTTGGTGTCCTCCTGTCTGGCTTTTCCGGCCATAGCTTGGTGGCACGAGAGCTCCCCGCATCTCTACCGAAACCCTCAGCAATGCGAGTTCACTGACGACGTCTATTACGTGGTTTTCTCTTCTCTTCTCTCTTTCTACATTCCTCTCTGCATCATTCTCTTTGCCTACTGGCGAGTGTTCGTGATTGCGTCGAGACATCAGCGTTTTCTCAAGACCGGCAGCAAGAATGTCAGTCTATTGTAGTGTATGTACATATGCCTTCTACTAATGCACTCTTTGTCCAGATCAAAACACCGCGCAGGAGTCGGCACTCTGAAGACGCCGGACAAGCCGAGGCCACGCAATGCCTCAGGGTGCACCGCGGTGGCGCAGCATCCACTTCTAGGAGAAACACGCCAACCAATGCAGAAGAAGAGATTAGCAGTCCCATTAGACCCAGGAGGAGGTCTTCCGCCAGCGCTTTAGAGAGTTTGGCTGGAGATCAGGAACGCAAGAGCTCTAAGGACAAAAAGATCTTTTTCACGGTCAGTCTTTTCTTGGTCTTCTTGACCTGGGCGTCTACACGTACGTAAACAGCGGGCTGGACATACATGTACTAGGAGGTTTGGGTTCTCCCAGCTGGAAACGCCAACCACCTCAGCCCCTACCCTCCTCCCCGAAACAATTTTAGTGACCCCCATACCCCAAAAATACAAGTACTCGTTCTACCGTCTACATGTACTAACAAACTGGCCCAGAAATCATTAAATTTGAACTTAACTTA
>JASANB010005357.1:0-19015 GCA_030248155.1 Sabatieria punctata
AAACGTTCATCTAAGTGAAATTAGGGATGGCCAAAGCACGTCCGCGCGGCGCGGGAATAGAAAATACAAAATCACAACCAAAAAGTGGTCCAAAACCCGGTTTTGCAACTTCAAGCGCAAATGCTTTTTTGTGTTCCGTTATTGATAGGGGGATGTGATGTATTTATATGAAACAGAGTGTTAGCTATCGAATAAGATGCATTTTGAATCATAATTCGGCCGTTAAAGAGCATTTTCATCGAAACTGAATTCGACTGTTTTCCAATGGCCATTTTCTGCTAAAAGGAGAGTTGATTCAAATTTTGTTCAACCGGATTTAAAATCAGCGTAACTCGTTACCTATATATCACCGCTTTTTTCTTTCCGCACTTCGGCATGGTCCCCCACAAATTTGATTCTTTCTTAACTACTGAAAATGGGCATTTTCGTTGATTTTTTTTCATGTTCCTCGTTCTTGTGAAAAAACGACGAATTCGGCGCAAGATGTTCAATCGGTTCCGTGTGCAGTAGACTTCTAACTTTCGAATGATATAAGAATTTGCTCTCTGCTCTTTGCCGTTAACCCCACAAACGGTGTTGAAGTTTCTGTAACCCTTAATTTTTGCCATTTCAGGCTTTTATTGTACGCAACACTTGCAATCATACTTTTTCGCATTAATTTAGCTGGGCGACGAATATTCACATCTTTCTAGTAGATTTTAAACAATCAAGTTGGTTTCACCTTCGTAACTCGCGCCATAGAAAATCAGTCACCGCTGGGACGGCGACCAAGTTATAAACACTAATTTACGCGATTAGACCCACGCGGCTGTTTTGAACCTGCATTTCTCCGATTCTTCATGAAATTAAGTGCGCTTTTTTGCGTAAATAATCGCATCCGGTCATGCTATTGCCGTTTTAGCATAAATTTTTGCTTGTAGCGCGAGTTATTCAAATCTGTTGCCCATGTTTTGATATGGTACCAAGTGCGCCATACAAAAGTTCTTCGCAGACGGACGTTTTTAGATCGCATTTTTTAAATTTTTGATTGAATCAAGTGCGGTTTTTTGCGTAAATTATCGCATCCGGTCATGTTATCGGCGGTTTTAGCATAATTTTTTTGCTGTAGCGTGAATTTTTTAAAACCGTTGGCCATACCTAGTGAAATTGAGAAAATGTAAGACCAATGGCTTCAAATCGAGACTACATGTACTGTACATGCACTGCACTGTTAGTTTCTGATAGAGCAGATTTGTAGAGTGCCATATATGGTAACCCGGATACTATAAATGGATTCACTTTTATTTCTGCAAAACCCTAAGTGCCATATATAGTTCCCGGCATACATGTAACAGGTCATCCGCCGATGGGGGAGGGGGGTTGGGGGGTCTGGCGCCGGCCGGGGGGGGGGTCTGAGCCAAAATTTTGGGAGGGGGTAGGGCACTAAAAAACGCTCAAAAATCGAAAAAATCGCAATTTTTGGGCTAAAATTCGCCAAAAATCGCTAATTTGGGCTGAAATACAGCTAAAAAGTGCTGTTTTGCAGGTGATTTGGGCAATTTTTGTGTCTGAAATTCTAAAAAATTGCAAAAATTTGCTCAAAAATTTACTTGCCAGGAAAATCGGAGGGGGGGTCGGCCAAATCGTCTCGGGGAGCCCATCCGGGGGGTCTGGCCTAAGTCGGGTGGGGGGCAGACCCCCCAGACCACTCTTTTACATGTATGGTTCCCGGGTACTATAAACAGCACTATTACGTAATTTTCTCACGCCCCTAAAAGCGCATTTCCAGGCCATTTGGAGCTTTTTTTTTAAATTTTCAACCCCCTCTGACTGGTCAAAACCCCTTCCCCTACCCCCTCCTCCAAGTCGGCCCGGAGCTGTTACATGTATGTATGTTCGGCAGTCCTTTTTCACATACAGAACAAGTATGCATAGTAAAAAAGACGGCTTGGAGATAAGTTCAGGCAGAGACGTCCAGTAAGACTGACTGGCTTTGCCACAGGCACAGTGCGCAGTCAGATCTGGCTTGATTAATTGTCGTCCTTCCACTGTTTTACTGCCGAGACCTGTCTGTCTGACGTTCCCAGAACAGACGCGCTCACGGATTTGAGATTGGCTCGTGCGTCAGTTAGAGAGCAAGAGCGGTTGCCCTCTAGACTGTTTGTTGAAGCTGAAGGGAAAACGACGGAACAAGAGCAGGTCGATCTGAGTGGTGTGACGGCGCAAGAAAATCGAGTGAGTCCTACATAATGTAGCAGTGCTATAGACACAGGAGCGCTCTTGGTACAGTTTAGGGAGTTGCTGATGTTGTGTGCGATCGAAAGCTGTGTTCCGGTCAGATGCAGGTGCTATGAGAACGAAAACACCGACCAGTTCGGCAGCAACACATCCCTCACCATCACTGTCTTCTTCCCAAACCAATCAGCGAGTCTACCATGCAATATACCTATGTACGTGTACAAACCAAACAGAGGTCATCCGTTTTAACTGTCAACTGGCTCAGAAATAACTATTTTTTTACTTAAAATTCGCTTGAAAAGGCTTTGAAAACCGAATCTGGCGTTTCGACTGCTAATGTGTAAGAGAAATCGGTGTTTTTGGAAGCCCTTTTTACAGTTTTTTTGACGAAAGTTTTTATTGATTTAAAATTTAAAATAAAATTAGTAGAGTGGTTAGTAGATAAAAGATGACTAGCAGCTGGATCTGATGTCACTGTTTGTTTGTAGAGGCAGTTTTCTTAGCACTGATTGATTTAGAGCAAGTACTACATGATACGTCTCTTGTTACGGGCTCAGAATGTCAAAGAAACGTAGGTATTTACCCCAAGTTTGCTTAAAAGCGTCTTCTTTTTTCAGCATTTTGCTTGCAAAAAATGCAGTTTTTAAACTAGCCTTAACAAAGTGTTGAAACGTCATGACTGACAGCTCTTTGACTTCATTTCTTGATAGGTTGTAGATAAACTGCTTTGCATAAATGCCTAGCAAGTTCAACACCTTAGAATCAACGTGTAAGTCATACTCTTGACCAAAAAGCGCAGTAATCAGGTCGAAGGAGGTCTGCTGATGGTCTACGTCATTAATGAGTGCTTCCAGCATTCTCCATACTCGTTTTGCAAGTGGACAGTAATATAACATATGTTCAACGGTTTCCGTGCTACCTAAATGGCACTGTTTGCACTGCTTATCTTCCACTATTCTCCTGTAATACAAATACTGCTTGGTGGGAATAATCCTGTGCACAACACGATACTGAAAGTTACGCAGTCTAACGTCGCTAGATACAGTATGAGCTCGTCTACATGCTTTTTCAAACAGCTCTCCCGACACCCAGTACTTTTCATACCATCTTTGTTTGGCTGTCGCATTTTCATACAATTTTGAAAGCTTGTATTTTTTGTACAAGGATGTACTTATTTTGTTTGGTTCATATAGAACTGGGTCATATCTTTCATAGTCTTCCAGTAGTTCGTCCCATTTACTGTTTTAAAAGTATCACAAAACGTACCCATTTTGGGTACAGGTAAGTATTTTGAGATGCCCAATTTTTGGGTACGAGTACGAGTAAGTATTGCCAAAAATACCCAAGTGTACTCGAGTATGAGTATTTTTGGGTATTTTCCAGGCAGATAATTGCAGAAAATCGAATAATAAATGAAAATGGGCAAAGTTTACATATTTGCATGAAACAGAAGAGTTTTATTGATCTTACAAACGACATAGAAGGAAGAATTTAATCTAACAAATAGCCTCTGCAACAATCTGACGGTTCACCTTCAACATCAATTCGTTCTCGAGGTTCTGAGCCCCTAAGCGGTGCCTGCGCTTAGCTAAACAGATACTTAGACTGAGAAAACACACGGTCAATGAAAGCAGAAGATGCCGGAACAGATAACACATCAGTCGCAACCTTATAGAGCTGGAAGTGCAAGCTTTTTGCTTCCACCATTTTACGGAGTCTAAAGCTTCCACTTTTTGTTCAGGAATATAATCTTTGACATAATTTGACAACTCCTGCTCAATCATTTCAGTAAGGCCTTTGCTACCACTGGTTGAACTAGCAAGCTGAGACGACTTTGCCAACAATTTTCCGTAGAAGGACCGCTTCTGTCCACTACAAAGCGCCGAAATTGAAAATATTTCCCATTTTATAATCAACTGAGTAAAACAAAATACTTGGGTATCATAGTAAAATGATGGGTAAGTACGAGTAAGTATTCCAAAAAATACTTGAGCATGGGTACGGGTAAGTACCAGCAAAAATACTCAAGTGTACCCAAGTATGGGTATTTTTGGGTATACTTTTAAAACAGTAGTCCCATTGGCCCAAGATTTGATTCCGCCATCTAACAGGAAGTGCTGTCCACATTTTGGTCCATTGCTTTTTATCTATTATCAAACCAGGATACCGATTTAGCACTCCCTGATAGCTCAAAAAGTTACCATCATCTCCCAACAAGTCACGGACCTTAGTCAAACCGTTGGCTTTCATAACCGGATTATAATACATACGTTTCGGCTGCCCTGTCTTGACATCTCGGTTATTGAAAATACTTCTTGCAAGTAGCGGTTGATTCTCAGGGTTGCTAAACAAAACATTGTCCCAATATTCCGTATAAACTTTCAGTATTTCACTGTAAAATAGAGAGACCAGATTTTTCAACTCATTCCAGTTGTATCGACTTGTAAGTATGTTGTTTATCCCGCCGTTCTTATCAAGTTTTCTCAATCCTACAGTATGCCACTTGCGAGCGTTATCTTTCGCGAGCCTAATTACCCATTTCAACTTAACTGAGTCATTAATAACCTGAACACTCGGCGCTTTAAGACCTCCAAGATGATATTCTTGTATTAATGTCTTCATTTTTACTTTAGGTTTGCCATCCCTCCAGATAAACCTGTAAAGAGCTTTTTCAATTTGTTTTTTTTCCAAATCCGAGATTTTAAGCACCGTCATTGGGTAGATCAGTTGTGATAATCCCAGTGTTCGAGCTACATTTATGCGACCTTCAATTGTCAAGCCTCGGGCTAACCAATTTGACAGTACCCGATTCATTTTTGTGATTTTGTCACAGCCCTTTTTACAGTTTGTTTGCTTGTTTTTAGCTCTAAAACACTATTTGGCAGCTTAAAATAGCGATTTTATGCCTCCTTGAAAAAAACTGCTAAAACGCATTTCCAGGCGTTCTGCAGTTTTTTGAAATTTTTGACCTGCTTTTGACCCCCCACCTGACGGAAAACCCCCTCCACTTCCCACCACGCCGGCCTGGATCTGTTATATGTATGATGCGAAGTTTTTACATTATCGTACAATACAGTACCGTACGAACATGCAGGTACAGTACACCACTCGCGTCCGCCGGCACGCATGATCTCGCCCTGAAAATACAAACTAATAGTTAGAATTCCACTGCATAGACATATACATACAATGTACATGTACATAGGTTTGTTAAACATGACTTCCCGGTCCCGTCTGAACCCTGAGCATGCATTTCAACTAAATCAGCGAAAATTTTCTGCAGTATAATAACATTTTCCAGTTATAAGACAATGATCTTCTAAAGGACGCCAAAAAGTAACCCTAAATTTCGGCATTTTCCAGTTATAAGACCATCTCTTATAAGTGGAAAGCTCCGGTATCCTACAAAGCGTAGTTTGCTAGTTAATCCCGTACATAATGTGTCAGCGGCTGAGGGGAGCCAAAAATGCAACCCACCAGGCCATGTACAAGCTTGGCTGGATCGAGCTGCCCATTGCAATTCACAACACAAAGTTGATAGATAGTTGATGTTTTTAAAAGGAGTCCATTTTAAAAGGAACTTGCAATTAGCACCGAGCACTTTTGCGACTGATTGATGTCTGAGAGCTTTTTCTAGACCGGTTTTTCGGAATCAGATAAATGTATACATCAATCAACTTTAGTTCCCTTGTTTTTACGATGCGATTGTGGAGACAGCTCTCATTTATTATTCACAAAAATACGCTGACGTTCGATCTCCATACAATACAGTACTTAGCCGACCAAAGCAGATGGTGAACGTTTTTCAGCGGTGCAAATGGAGCAAGAGCCCCTGCCACTCGAAGAACTTTCTCAAGGGAGAGACGCCGAAAGAGCAGGTGTACCTGAGTGGTGTGCGGCCAGGAAAGGAACCAGGGTGAGTGCGGTCGGTTCACACACAAACACATCTATGTTGCAAAGTTTAGACAGTTGCGGTATCGGTGTTGTCAGTGTTCGAAGGTCCGGTTCACAGACTGCACATGGGTCAGAGGCAGAGCACAAGGCAGAGAGCTCTACCTCAGCACGGATGAGTTTGGTGAGAACATGACCCTGACCAACATGAGAATTGCGCTCCATCCCAAATAGTCAGTCTCTACTAACCTTCATAGGCCATACATGCATGTTGTAGTAGTGCATGCAGCACAGACTACAAAGACTTTTGAAATATCCCTTTCCGGGAAAGCTAAAATCGCAGAAAAATCTTGCAAAATCAATCACTTGTGTGAGAACTACGTACATGTACAGTACATGAAAAAAGAAGGAACATCTCTGATGGTGCAACAAGCCTAAACATAAAACAGTTCTTGAGAAAAACTTGTTTTGGCTATAGAGGGCCTGCTTCTGAACCCTGTAGTACAGTACGTCTATCAATTTACATCTGCATCTATTGCAGTAGTAGCAGTGGAATGCGACGTGATAACTACGGTAACCGCTGGAACGGTAATCGGGGACAAACTGACTGCTACAGTAACCTGTGACGACGCCACTCATTTCGTCTCTCCCGGCACTCCTCCAGACTGTCTCCCCTCCCCTGCAACCTTCACTTGTTCGTCTGGCTCTTGGAGTCCCTTCCTTCCCACTCAATGTTTAGCTGGTAATAGTTTCATTCTCAACCATTCGCCGGTGTCATTGGCTCAGTGGTTTATCATTTTATCTGCGGGCATATGTGAGAGTGGATTTTCCAAATTCCCTGACTTTTGAAAGACAACAAAGAGTTTTGAAATATCCCTTTCCGGGAAAGCTAAAATCGCCGAAAAATCTTGCAAAATCAATCACTTGAGCGAGAACTACGTACATGTACAGTACATGAAAAAAGAAAGAACATTTCTGATGATGCAACAAGCCTAAACATAAAACAGTTCTTGAGAAAAACCTGTTTTGGCTAAAGTATGCACAACCTAGATTTTTAAAAAATAACCCAACCCATCCCAGGCAGGCTCCAACCGGTACAAGCCAAAATTTTCTGCCGCGCGGCCTGTGCCTGCAGGGCTCTAATGATCACCGAAATGCGTTTTAAATGCGTTTTTGAAGGTTAATTTTTCAAAATTTTCTCGCCCTTGTTGCTCAGAATCCAAACCAGGCCTCCTCATACTACTAGAACTGTTAATTTTAAGCTGAGAATGCCTTTCAAATGCGTTTTTGACAGCTAGGTTCTCAAAATTCCCCTATGAGACAAAAGTGACGTCATCATTGGCCGAACCCAACTCCCCTTGTCATCGGTTGGCATCATTTGGCAGACCCCCTAACGGATGACGTGATTTTTGCACAGCCCCATAGTAGGTGTCATTGCATAAAGTCGGAACTGAAAAAAAGTTATTCGAGTTATTAGGACTGAGTTATTCGTTAGCTTTATTATTATATTTTAGTTAGTTATTCTTCGTCTGAACGCTCCAGATTAGCTTGGAGATGTCTGGCAGAAAGTTTTGATAGCGATGTGCATAAGAGGGGGGAAGCGACTTATTGTTCAGTCACTGTTCTACTGACAACGGTGTTTTAGATAGATTCCAAGGACCACAGCGCGTATCGGAGGGAGGGAGCCGCTCCGAAAGAGCAGGTGTAGTACCTGAGTGGTGTGCGACATGGAAAAGAAGCCAGGTTAGGACAGTTGCCTCAAAGACACAAAATACACGATTCAAAGTTTAGACATCTCAGTTACCAGTGTTGTCTGGCATCCAAAGTCAGGTTCACCGAGTGCACGCAAGTGAGGCACAGAGATCTTACTCAGTACCGACGAGTTAGGTGAGAACATGACACCACTCGCAAACCACCATTCTAAAGAGATTGTCTCTACAATAGTGTACACAGAACGTTTCTACATTATCGTACAGTACAGTATAGTACCGTGCCAACATACAGTACACGCCCAACACTCGCGCCCACATGCACGCACCATATCAGCCCGAAAATATGAACGCATGTACTAAAAGTAGCGCTCTTCTAATAATAGCGCTCCCCGTACTATGTACTATCAGTCATCCGTGTTTCGAAGGCAAAATACTCTCGGTGTCCCTAACTAAAGGACAACCCGCTTTGATTAAGCTTGCAGACATTAGTCGAACTAAAAATTGCTTGTATTTAGACAAGAATACCCTGTATTGACAGAGAAAACGGATACTTGAGGTGGCCATGGTAGGGTTGCATTCAAATAATAAACGCGCAAGCTCCGATGCCAATCTATGATAGCGCTCATGAAAGCACGCATGAATTTAATAGCGCAGCACTATTATTTGAAGTTACTGTTTTCCACTGACAATGGTGTTTTAGATAGACTCCAAGGAGCACAGCGCGTGCACGGAGACGGTCGATAGCAGCTGTCTGCTCTTGCAGCTTCGTCCATCTGTAAGTTTCTCAGTAAGGGGCCGTCCATAAACGACGTCGTTCCAAAATCCCGATTTTTCGGACCCCTTTCCCCCTAAAATCGCCTTGCGTCGTTTCGGCTCGGGACCCCCTCCTCCTAAGGCGACGTCCTTTTCGGGTTGCCAGCCCCCCCCCCCCCCGATAAAAGTGCAGTACTGTCATTTTTTCTTGTTGCCATACTGTATAATGAATTGAATAGATCCCTTCAACCACTCTGGGAAACTTTTCTGTGTGAAGAAATATTTGACAGAATGTGCATAAATCGAAAGCGACCTCGTTTTTTGGTAACCCCCTCCCCCTCCTGGTGCGTCGTCTATCGTCGAATTTCAGCCGACCCCCCTCCCCCTGGAACGACTTCGTTTGGACGGCCCCTAACATTTGGATTCCACTGCATACATACATGTATGTACATGTACATGTATGTACACAACGCAAAGTGCATAGTCGCAATTTTTTGCTTGTCTTTAAAGGGAGTCCCTTGCAAATGGCCCAAGCACTTTTGCGACTAATTGATCACTGAGAGCTGGTTCCAGACCGGTTTTCGGAGTCGGATAAAAAGCTACTTGCCAATCAACCTTAGAGTTCCGTTGTTTTTATGATGCGACGCTGGTGACGCTGTGACATCCAACAGAGATACGTAGTCGAGTCGACAATAGCGAAGGTGTGGTTTTTTTTCAGCCCTGCAAATGGAGCGAGAACCCGTGCCACTCTAAGGACTTTCTCAATGGAGAGATGCCGAAAGATCAAGTTTACCTGAGTGGCGTGAGACCAGGGAAAGAACCAGGGTTAGCACAGTCGGCTCAAAGACACAAAATACTGTGATGCAAAGTTTTAGAGATCTGACGTACCGGTGTTGTCTGGCATCCAAAGTCAGACTCTGCACGCGGGTGAGGCGCAGAGCCCAGGGCAGGCAACTGTCCCTCAGTACAGATGAATTCGGCGATAACATGACACTCACCAGCATGCTCATTGGACTCCACCCCAAAGAGTAAGTCCCTACTCTTCTGTATATATGACGTTTTTACATTATCGTACTGTACTGCACTGTACTTCTTTCGTTTGTCAAATGCACCGCACCGCACCGCACCCAAATTGACCACAAGCTACTATTTCAGAATTTACTAATTTGTAGTAGCTTTTCTTGAAAAATTTCCGATTTTTTCCTGTAATTTTATACAAATTGAACCCCTAATCGGCATTTTAAACTGTCTTGAGATTATGATAAGCTCACCGAGCACCAAGCATACCAAAAAGCAAGCTGTTTTTAAGTAAAACGTTAGAAAGATAGTTTTTCCTGTTTTTTTCGCTTTTCCAAGCATCCCCAATAAACTTTCCGAGGAAGGTGACATGATTGACTTTTGCACATACATTCATGTTGTAATGGCTTCAGTTTTTTATAAAATTTGTCTCGTTCTATTCAGTGTTGTGCCGAACAAAAATTTTAAATTAAACTAGTAGAAATAAGGTCATTCATGCATTTAAGTGATTAGTTTTAGCTCTGTAGACCTCATTAGGTTCAAAATATTCGCATAGTATCAATTTTCTCATTATATTCTACAAAAATTCCGAAATATGACGTTCAGTTTATCAAAAAGCTATGAAAAATATAGAAATATGAAGTACGCAGCGCAATTAGCGGAGATGTCGGGAAAAATATGGTGCAGCGCATCGACACTCGGCTGGCCGTTGAGTGCCACATTCTTTCCATTCCTTTATGCATTCTTGCTATAAATTTGTGCAATGGCCGTTTGTTGGATTTGCAGAAATGTAGCTCTGAAGAACAAGGGTCTATTTTGTGAACAGCCGAGTCAATTTCTTTAAATTTACGCAAAAAACTATTTTTAGTCCGACCCGGTTCCGATTCATCTTCAAGGTGTGCAGCAAGGTCCTGACGGAAGAACGTCCCTGTAGAGAGAAAAGCGAAGAAAATGATGAAAGGGAAGATGAGGAAGAAGATAGGGAGGACAGAGATAGGGAAGATCGCAGTGACAGGAAAGATCGCCGGGACAAGGAAGATCGCAGGGACCGTGAAAGAGATAGACAAGACCGGGACAGACAGCGAAACCGAGACCACAAACAAGATGAGCGTCGCAGAGATCTGGAAGAGAAACAGAAAAACGAGCGAGATGACCTTCAAAGGGACGAGCAAGGTGATGATAAACAGGAGACAAACGACCGGAGGAACAGTGACAACAATGAATGAGACATGACAGAGCAGCAGCGGCAAAAGATGGAGGAGGAGTACGTTAGAAAGAAGGGCAAGGAGAGAAAGGTGGACCGGCTGCAGTCGCGGTCGGATGGGCAGCAGCAGTCTGCCAACGAAATAGCTGATTGGGATGCGCCTCACAAGGAGAACCAACAGCTGAGTCCGGACCAGCAGAGAACTACAGACGAGATGTACAAGAAGCAGTGGGATCAGATGACCAGGGCCCAGCAAGAACATGCCCACAAGCAGATTCGGTCCTACTACCGACTCACAGAAGACTCATGCGTCATTGACTGCCCAATCAAGGGGGTGGTCGGTCTGGGAGTTGCTCTCTTTTTCCATGGTAGGTTGCTCTTTGAAGCTACATTGTACTTGTGGGCAGTGCTAATGTACTGTGGTGTGTTCAGCTTGCTGGAAAATCGAACGCGAGCATGGAACAGTCACCTACACTTTACCAAGTCACGGCCAGTTGTACACTTGGCCCGATCGGTACGAGATGGGCACAAAAGCAAGACTACAATGCGACCCTATGTACTTTCAGGAGGGAAATCAGGAAACGGAATGCGTGTTCACTTGGACTTGACAGCCAGAGCTGGCCACCTGTATTCCTCATCGTAAGTTTACTGGGCAGATTCTTATGTACACTGAAGTTCTGTTTGATGCTTGATGATCAAAAATAAGAGAAAAGAAAATATCTTTACTAAAGGTGTGCAAAATGCATGTTAAAAGGCATTCTGATCGATTTCTGAGCCAGTTTGTTAGTACTGGAGCCACTACTAGTACTGTATTTTTGGGTCGGGGGTCCTTTAACTTGTCTCGGGGGGGAGGGGGTGACGGGGGTTTGGCCTATTCAGCAGGGGGGTAACCCCGCCAAACCCCCCTAGTACATGTATGGCGAGAACTACATACAGTAGAGTACGTACAAAAGAAACATTTCTAATGACCTTTCTTCTAACTTCTAACGCAACAAACCTAAACATAAAACGGATTCAAAGAAAAGCTTGTTTTGGCTAAAGTACAACTTAGATTTTAAAAGAATAACCCAATCCATCCCGAGCAGGCTCCATCCGGAACAACCCAACCAAAATTCTCTGCCGGGCGGCCTGTGCAGGGCTCTAATGATGACCAGAATACGTTTTAAATGCCTTTTTGAAAGTTAATTTTTCAAAATGTTCTCGTCCTTGTTGGTCAGAATCCGTACGAGGCCCCTCATACTTAAAACTACTAATTTTAAGCTAAGAATGCCTTTCAAATGCGTTTTTAAAGGCTAATTTCTCAAAATTCCCCTATGAGACAAAAGTATGAGAACTAAGCTCGGCAGTAGAACCGACTTGAGTGAGAGAACTACAGTGTAGAACAGACTGACTATGTATACACAGATGTAACTAGAACTTTACAGCACTCAGTACAATTGGCTGAAATTGGCGCAATATAATGGGCGCCTGATACATAATTACATTTGAGAAGGAAACTTAGTCAACTTTACTGCAGCAACTAAAACGCAAAAGCAAACGCAACTAAAGTACATTTCAAAATACCGTGCACGCTGTGTTTTTTGCGAATAACTCCTTATGGAAGCGTCGGAGCGCGTTTTGTCTCATAACCAAAGTTGTAGAGGGGCCCGAGCTCTGTACTGTCGTGTAACCTAATCTGCACAACGTTCCCTTGTAACGCTAAGTTGCGCAAGGAAAAAAAATCGGCTTTTTGTGTAGTTGGGCTGAATGCGATTTTCTTAGTGAATCAGAATCTAGAGATCATGGGGATTTCAAAAATGTATTCATATTGATTCTAGGTCAAACGGTTCCAGAGATATACACCGTCAAAATTGACCGAAAATGCCAAAAATGGCCGTTTTTGGCGATTTTCAGATTTCTGGGGGGGGGGATTGAAATAACTCGGGACCAACTCAACCGATTTGGCTGAAATTCACATATATGGTGTAAAATTTAGTTTTACATCGATTGAGACACATAAGAACCCTGAGAAGTTGACCCTGATACCGTAATCCCGGTTTTTCCAAGATTAGGTCATTTGATTTTTTCTCTGGTTGTATGTAGTAGTTTAAGCCCTCGACTGTGGTTAAAAATGTACTTTAAAGTGTTTTGAGTCGATCTCAGGCCTTTCTGAAGCCATTCGCGTACTTTAGTATGTGTTCCACTGACAGTGGTGTTTTAGATAGATTCCATGGACCACAACGCGTACGACGACGGGTGCGACGTGGAAAAGAAGCCAGGTTAGAACAATTGCCTCAAAGACACAAAACACATCATGCAAAGTTTTAGACATCTGACGTACCGGTGTTGTCTGGCATTCAAAGTCAGGTTCACTGAGTGCACACGGGTGAGGCGCAGAGCCCAGGGCAGGCAACTGAATCCTCTATACAGATGAATTCGGCGATAACATGACACTCACCAGCATGCTCATTGGACTCCATCCTAAAGAGTAAGTCCCTACTCTTCTGTATGTATGACGTTTTTACATTATCGTACTGTACTGTACTGCACTTGTTTCGTTTCTCAAATACACGCACCGCACCGCACCGCACCGCACCCGAAAATACAAACGCCTTGTACTAATAGTAGCGCCCCTCTAATAATAGCGCTCCCCATACTACGTACTATCAGTCGTCTGTCACTGTCCCTAAAGGACAATGTTCTTTGATTAAGCTTGCAGACATTAGTCAAACTAAAAATTGCTCGTATTTAGACATCAATACCTCTATTGACAGAGAAAAAGGATACTTGAGATGGCCAAAGGTAGCATTCAAATAATAAACGCGCAAGCTCTAAGTCCCTAAAGGAGAATTTTGTTTGACTAAGCTTGCAGACAATAAACGCGCCAGCTCCAGTGCCATCGCCACTCTAACGATGGCGCTCCCAAAAGCACGCACAAGAAAATAATAGCGCAGCCCTATTATTAGAAGTTTTTCGGTAGTAACTGGTTTCCACTGACAACGGTGTTTTAGATAGACTCCAAGGAGCACAGCGCGTACCGACTTCCGCCACGCTCGAGAGCAGATGCCTGCCTTATATCTGTAAGTTTCTCAGTAATATTTGGATTCCACTGCAATATACAATGTACATGCATATAGATTTGTTAAACACAGGGATGTGAGGTGAGAAAAAAACACAGGAAAAAAACTGTTTTTTTTTTCGGAAAAAAACCGGTTTTTTCCTAAGGGTCGGAAAAAAACATAAATCGCGGAAAAAAACTCAAGCTAAAAATAGCTAATTTACGTCATTTTTCGTTTAAAAAACGGACTTTTGCTATGCATAATAGGCCATACTGACTCAAAACTGTTAGAAAAACAATAAAAAAGACCAAATTTGGCATGAAAAAACAAAAATGCAAACTGCTGTAAGAAAATTTGCATATAGCGTTGTTTATGGAACCTGTCAGGCACTGTTTCATGCCTGTTTCGTGATTTATATCAATGTAACACGTGTATTTCTGGTCTAACAAGACTGAGGAAGGCGCTAGAAAGCGTTAGGAATCATAAAACCAGCCTAGGATACTCAGAACTTGGGCTGGAGTTTTTTCCGCGATTTAGGAAAAAAACCGGAAAAAAACTGGAAAAAAACAGGCCGAGGTTTTTTTCGGAAAAATATGCAACCCTGGTTAAACATGGCTTCCCTGACCCGTCTGAGCCCTGAGCATGCATTTCAACTAAATAATAAGTGAAAATTTTCTGCTGTATAATAACATTTTCCAGTTATAGGACCATGGTCTTTAAAAGGGGGCCAAAAAGTGACCCTAAATTTCGGCATTTTCAAGTTATAAGACCAGATTTTACAAATGGAAAACTCCAGTATCCTACAAAGCGTAGTTTGCTAGTTAATCTCGTACATAATGTGTCAGCGGCTGCAGGAGCCAAAATGCAACCCACCAGGCCACATAGAGTCTGCATCGTGCTGCCTTTCATACATGTAGTTGGGGGGGGAATGGGGGGGGTATTTCCCCCCCCAGGCCCGATTTTCGGAGAAAATTCCCCCCCCAGCCGGATTCTGGGGGGGGAATTTTTTGAAACCCTATTTTGGGTTTGTAAACCTGCAAACAGGGTTCCAGAAGCCCTGATTAGGGTTTCAGAAACCCAACTTGGGTTCCGGAGCCCTAGTTTGGGTTTCAAAAACCCTAAATAGGGTTCCGGAACCCTGTTTTGGGTTTCAGAAACCCTAAATAGGGTTCCGAAACCCTGTTTTTGGGTTACTGAAACCCTAAATAGGGTTCTGGAACCCTAATTTGGATTACTGAAACCCTAATTTCGGTTACTGAAACCCTAAATAGGGTTCCGGAACCCTATTTTGGGTTTCTGAAACCCTAAATAGGGTTCCGGAACCCTAATTTGGGTTACTGAAACCCTAATTTCGGTTACTGAAACCCTAAATAGGGTTCCGGAACCCTATTTTGGGTTACTGAAACCCTAATTTGGGTTACTGAAACTCTAAATTGGGTTCCAGAACCCTAATTTGGGTTTCTGGAGGGCCGAAATAGGGTTCCGGAACCCTAATTTGGGTTACTGAAACCCTAAATAGGGTTCCGAAACCCTAATTTGGGTTTCTGTAGGGCCGAAATAGGGTTCCGGAACCCTAATTTGGGTTTCTGGAGGGCCGAAATAGGGTTCCGGAACCCTAATTTGAGTTACTGAAACCCTAAATAGGGTTCTAGAACCCTAATTTGGGTTTCTGGAGGCCCAAAATAGGGTTCTGGAACCCTAATTTGGGTTTAAAAATCTCTAAAGAAGGTTCCAGAAATGCATTTTAACTGTATTATGTCGAATAAAATGGGTTTTTTTGCACGTTTTAAAGCAAAATTACCTTTTTTTGCACATTTTAAATTAAAAGTAAGGTTTTTTCCACGTTTTACAGCAAAAATAGGGTTTTAAACGGAATTTTTGCACTTCAGACAGGATTTTTACCCCATTTTTAGTCCTCAAAACCCTGTTTTGAGCCCAAAAAAAGGTCGCTGAAACCCACTTTTGGACACCAAAAAAAGGTCGCTGAAACCCCCTTTGGGCATAGCCCTGAAACCCTATTTTGGATCAGAAAAATTCCCCCCCCAGCCGAAAACCCAGCTACATGTATGCTGCCTTTTGCAATTCAGAACGCAAAGTTGATAGTCGCAATTTTTGCTTGTTTTTAAAAGGAGTCCGTTGCAATTGGCCCCGAGCACTTTTGCGACAGATTGATATCTGAGAGCTGGCTCTAGACCGGTTTTTCGGAATCAGATAAAGGTACAGGTCAATCAACGTTCAGACAGCTCTCATTTATTATTCACAAAAATACGCTGACTTTCCATCTCCACACAATACAGTACTTAGCCGACCAAAGCAGATGGTGAACGTTTTTCAGCCGTGCAAATGTAGCAAGAGCCCCTGCCACTCAAAGAACTTTCTCAAGGGAGAGACGCCGAAAGAGCAGGGGTACCTGAGTGGTGTGCGGCCAGGAAAGGAACCAGGGTGAGTGCGGTCGGTTCACACACAAACACATCTATGTAGCAAAGTTTAGACAGTTGCGGTACCGATGTTGTCAGTGTTCGAAGGTCCGATTCACAGACTGCACGCGGGTCAGAGGCAGAGCACAAGGCAGAGAGCTCTACCTCAGCACGGATGAGTTTGGTGAGAACATGACACTGACCAACATGAGAATTGCGCTCCATCCCAAATAGTCAGTCTCCATTAACGTTCATAGGCCATACCTACATGTTGTAGTGCATGTAGCACAGACTACAAAGAGTTTTGAAATATCCCTTTCCGGGAAAGCTAAAATCGCAGAAAAATCTTGAAAAATCAATCACTTGTGCGAGAACTACGTACATGTACAGTACATGAAAAAAGAAAGAACATTTCTGATGATGCAACAAGCCTAAACATAAAACAGTTCTTGAGAAAAACTTGTTTTGGCTATAGAGGGCCTGCTTCTGAATCCTGTAGTACGTCTATCAATTTACATCTGCATCTATTGCAGTAGTAGCAGTGGAATGCGACGTGATAACTACGGCAACGGCTGGAACGGTAGTCGGGGACAAACTGACTGCTACAGTAGCCTGTGACGACGCCGCTCATTTCGTCTGTCCCACCACTCTCCAGAGTGTCTCGCCTCCCCTGCAACCTTCACTTGTTCGTCTGGCTCTTGGAGTCCCTTCCTTCCCACTCAATGTTTAGCTGGTAATTTTTTCTTTCTCAACCATTCGCCAGTGTCATTGGCTCAGTGGTTTATCATTTATCTGCGGGCATACGTGAGAGTGGATTCATACGGATGAGGGTTTTCCAAATTCCCTGACTTTTGAAAGACTACAAAGAGTTTTGAAATATCCCTTTCCGGGAAAGCTAAAATCGCAGAAAAATCTTGCAAAATCAATCACTTGTGCGAGTACTACGTACATGTATGTACAGTACATGAAAAAAAAAGAACATTTCTGATGGTGCAACAAGCCTAAACATAAAACAGTTCCTGAGAAAAACTTGTTTTGGCTAAAGTATGTACAACCTAGATTTTTAAAAAATAACCCAACCCATCCCAGGCATCCCATCGAGCTGCCCATTGCAATTCACAACACAAAGTTGATAGATAGTTGATGTTTTAAAAAGGAGTCCATTTTAAAAGGAACTTGCAATTGGCCCCGAGCACTTTTGCGACTGATCTGAGAGCTTTTTCTAGACCGGTTTTTCGGAATCAGATAAACGTACACATCAATCAACTTTAGTTCCCTCGTTTTTACAATGCCATTGTGGAGACAGCTCTCATTTATTATTCACAAAAATACGCTGACCTTCGATCTCTAATACAGTACATAGCCGACCAAAGCTGATGGTGAACGTTTTTCAGCTGTGCAAATGGAGCAAGAGTGCCTGCCACTCTAAGACCTTTCTGAAGGGAGAGACGCCGAAAGAGCAGGTCTATCTGAGTGGTGTGCGGCCAGGAAAGGAACCAGGGTGAGTACGGTCGGTGCACACACACAAACACATCTATGTTGCAAAGTTTAGACAGTTGCGGTATCGGTGTTGACAGTGTTCGAAGGTCCGATTCACAGACTGCCAACGGGTCAGACGCAGAGCTCTTCCTCAGCACGGATGAGTTTGGTGAGAACATGACACTCGCCAACATGAGAATTGGGCTCCATCCCAAATAGTCAGTCTCTACTAATGTTCATAGGTCATCTTCAGTGGCCAGCAGCGCACACTACATACATGTTGTAGTGCATGCAGCACAGACTACAAACACTTTTGAAATATCCCTTTCCGGGAAAGCTAAAATCGCAGAAAAATCCTGCAAAATTTCTGCCGCCACTCTGTCTTTGTTCATCTGGTGGGGCATCACAATTTGAACTATATTTCAATTATTTCCACGCGAAAAATATGGCAACGTAAGCTATGTAATGGTGCGCCTATTCTTAATTTCACAAAGACCGGCTCCGAGCGTGTTTTATACGCATACAAGTAACAGGTCATCCGCCGAAGGCGGGATGGGGATCGGGGGTCTGGCGACGGCCGGGGGTCTGAGCTACAATGTTTGGTGGAATTGGGAACTAAAAAACTCACAAAAATCGAAAAAATCGCAATTTTTTTGGCTAAAAATCACCAAAAATCGCTAATTTGGGCTGAAATACAGCTAAAAAATGCTGTTTTGCAGGCGATTTTGGAATTTTTTGTGTCTCAAATTGTAAAAAATAGCAAAATTTTGCTCAAAAAATTACTTGCCAGAAAAATGGGAGGGGGGCGGGAAAATCGTTTCGGGGGGTCCCCATCCGGGGGAGGGGTCTGGCCTAAGTCGGGTGTGGGGCAGACCCCCTGAGCCCCCTGTTGCATGTATGTTTATACGATAGCTCATGTTCCTTTAAGTTGAAATGGGTTTGGGTTCAGACAACGCTCTTTTCAGAGATTACAAGCATATACGTACGCTTTAGCAGTGCCGTACCCAGGGGGTGTACAACCCCCTTTGCGGTGAAGGTAGGGAGGAAACATTAGACCAACTCGGTTCGATTCCCGGTGATAGCCGAGATGGCTCGAAAATATCTTTCTACACCTGCCACAAGTGTTCCCAGTGAAAAGTTGTTTAGCCAGGCCGGAAACGTTTGCGATGACAGACGTAACCGGGTTTTGAGCAGGAAAGCAGAATAGTTGCTGTTTGTTAAGAACAATCTGATTTTCTTGGATTTCGAATGTTAAGCTTTGTTAGGTGAAGTCAGAGAGCAGTAGAG
>JASANB010005358.1:0-35597 GCA_030248155.1 Sabatieria punctata
AAAACACCAACCACTGTTTAGCGAAATACGGAAACAGAAAAGTCTAACTGATCACAAATATTCAGCAACGAATCTTGCGAATTTTCGGTGTGCCATAATAAATAAATAAGTTTGTCTCTCCATCACTACAGCGCTTCTTCAACTCAATTCTCAGGTCGTATGCCTTCTTGGATTCCCACGGCGTCAAGTGATTGCTTATGAAGACAGAAGAGTACTGCGGTCTCGAGCACAGCGCGCTTCCGTTGCACACAGCGCGTTTCCTTTCCATGTCCCTCAGCTCTACCGTCACTCGTCTTTTGCCTAGCGGGTTCGAGCGGTCAGGACATTTGCTATCGTAATAGAGTCAATGCGCAGCTCACTGGAAATGTCTTAGATCGGTCCACAAGATCGCTGCAGTCAGAATCGGTGACGAAACCATTAAAAATAAGGTTGAGTTGACGTTGATGTCTTTCGCGCATTTCTAGTTCCCAGTCACAGACAAAAATGAAGGTGTCATTGTCCTTGCAGAGAAAGCAGGGTTATGAGAACTGGTGGGGTCGTGGATTACAATCGCCTCAACTAAGGAAACCCAATTAACACCAAAAGTAGGCTATACAGCTGTTCAGAGGGTACCACCCTCGTTTTTGGCAATGCTAATTTTTCACTTCACTGAAAGTAAAACTCCGCCAGAGTATAACCGGTTTGTGCTAGAAAGCTGACCTCTTCAGGGCCAACAAAAATCTTTTCATTCGGTTAAAAATTGACGGAATGGCGGCCATTTGAATATTTTTTCGAAAACTCGAAAAACGGCTATACGTAGGGAATCTATCGGAAGCCCTGCTTCTGTTAAAATCAAATTCGGTTTTTGATGCGAATTTATTGAGTACATACGGTAGCATGCCAATTTAACATCCGTCTGGATTGCAAGCAAGCGCTAATTGATGCGACGACAATACCGTCTGGTGAATCATAGAAGAAAACTTCCCCCTTGGTAGGGCGACTGATCTGTTTAACTTAAGTCTAACCATACGTACTGAGCATGCTTATTAAATCCTAATTCTAAACATGAGCCTAAAACTAAGCACAAGAGTAAATCGGTGATTGCGCTGTCGGGTGGTACAGTCAGAATGCGAAATTTTCGCCAAATTTGAAAGGAAAGTGACAATTACGTACCTATTGTAAGCACCATATTTTCCACTATACCCTCCTTAGCGTAACTGGACGATCTGTATCCTATTCCGACAGGACCTAAAAGATCGGGGGTGCAGTGCAGGAGTGAGTGTGTCAGGCTGTCAGATGAATTAACCTTCGTGAACGTTCAAAAAGTGTCCCACGCCATGGCCGGTGCCGTGTCGAAAGTCAAGGCCGTTATTCCAGAGAGCGCAACGCGACAATGTGTCTAATCGCATACCTAAAATACACCAGCCAATAAAATGCAATCCAACCCAATTCTGCGGTCCCCACTGAATTCACTAGAACGTGATCCGTCCTTGTAAAAACTTTAAATTGTCTGTGAACTTTCCAACCGTCCTAATAGGATACAGCCTGAGCATAAATGGCCCGAAAAAATGGGTTAGGGAAGTGGAACTCCGGAATTTGGGGGTTGGCCTACCGATTAATTTGGCCTCCACCCAGTGCATTTCGGGAAGGGTTGACTTTGTTTAGCATTTCAAGTAAAGTAAAATAGTTCTGGTCTGGTACCGGAGACTCCAACTGGAAACTTCTGCGTGGCCAAAGCAATATGTCCCTTAAGCACTAAGGTGAAACAGCGCTTCTGATAATCGGACGGCTGGTCGAAGCAAACTGTGCGGGTGACATCGGTCGTACCGTCCCTAAAACGTAAATCAATTTGGGTTAGTTATAAGCCCCTAAACCGCACGTGCCTATCAGATTTTGAGTGTAAAAAAACATGGCATTCTTGCTCATGTGACGTACGGTCCCAATTTCCCCCGTGTTAATCCGGATAAGAGATTTACGGCTCCAACTTCTAAATTTGTATGGTAAAGTGATTCGTTAACCCGGATTTAGTTAATTAGGACAAAATTCATGTGCTGTGTTTCGGCCGTTATAAGAGTCAAGAAAGAGTAGATAAGGCAGAGGCAGTGTTAAACATCTAATTGCGTAGTACAGACCGACCAAAACGGAATCTGAAAAGACGCTTCTGGGTACCCCACAAGCATACAGGTAACAGGGGGTCCGGGGTCCCACCCGACTTAGGCCAGAACCCCGATCGGGACCCCCCTGATACTATTTTTCCTAGCCCCTCCGATTTTTCTGGCAAGTAATTTTTTGAGCCAACTTTTGCGATTTTTTAGGTTTTAAGATACATACTAAATTCCCCGGTTGATCTGGCACACGTACACAACAACAAGGTTACCTGTATTGGGCTCCTGAATCAATCAGAAACACTTTGTCTTTGGTCAAGGGAGTATCAGCATGAGCACTGGGCTTGTAATGACACTGAGCGGCATTGGCACCAACGGCAGCAATCGTATCGAAGCTTTCGCACACAAAATCTGCTTGCTCTCGGCGCAAAGCCGCAAATTTGGCCGATACACTCAGCTCGGTGAGATGAGGTGGATTGGCTTTGCCCATCTCAGTCTCCAGCCAGTGCAGAAACTCACAGTGAGCAGCCGCGTCTCTCAACTGCAAACCCACACATAGAGGAAAAGCAACCCTACGTCTGGGTGGCAAGTTTCGGAGCGTAAAATATACAACCTTACTAAAATACATTTCAAAATTCAATGCATTCTGTGTTTTTTGCGAATAACTCCTTATGAAAGCGTCGGAGCGCTTCTTGCCTCATAACCAAAGTTGTAGAGGGGCCCGAGCTCTGTACTGCCGTGTAACTAATCTGCGCAACGTTCCCTTGTAACGCTAATTATTTTTTGCGATTTAGGTGTTCCTGTTGCAGGGGAAATCTGAATAAAGTAGGTAATCAAACAAATGCATTGTACATTCGTTCCAGGACCACAATATACAGTAATCCAGTAACATTCGCTATGTCCTGAATGAATTCGCTAATGCCGAAAATCTTTAGTGCCTAGTCTATTCACCGTTTCCTTGCAACAGGAACATCCAAATCGCAAAAAAAAACAATTTTCATGTCGGGACCAAACCCGTCATTTTTCGCATTATCGATTTTGGGTCCCCAATTTGCACATTTTTTACAAACAAGTGGAATAAACATTAACTTAAAAAGTCTGCTTCGGGTGGTTGGGTGGTCAGGTTTGGGGCTGGAGGGTCGAGCCGAAGTTGGGGGCAACCCTCCGGCCCATGTATTGATCCCAGTCCCGTACTAGCACTTTAGCGATTTTTAGCCCAGAACACCTATTTTTATTCGGCCTTCAAATGTAGTCTCAATCCCCAACCCCTCCCGGCTGGTGACCTATTACGTGTGGCTTATAGTCCAATTTTAAAAACAAAACTGTCAACACTCGAGCTCACAACGGCCGTAAAATGTTTTCCGTTCAGGTGAGTTGAACGGATGAATTGTTTGTTTCTGCCGGTCACTTACATGAGCTTTGCGCATTCCGTTAATTTCCACAGAATTTTTGATCGCCTTCATAAGCTGAACGGGGGAAGACTTATTCAGGCGGTTTTCCTAAAAATCTGCAGATTCTAACTGTCACAGCCACACGGCCAACAGATAACTAACCTCCGGTACTGTGCTGGCAATTGCTTGACTGGTGCAGGCGGCCGGCAGCCAAACTTTATCGGTCGGTTTTTGGAGACATTTATCACAATAGTCGGCTAGGTAATCGTGCACCGATTCGTAAGGCAGCACAGCAACGCCTTCCGTCTCTGTAGATGCAACACCGTTCTCATCTGGGTTGCACACATTCAGGTGTCTTCTCACTTCATCCGTAATCTTTGAATCGCATACAAACAGACTAAAACAGCGCACACAGTTGGCCACAATTTTGCATAAACACCAAACAGAGCAAAACACTCAGTTACATAGATCCATACATGTAACAGGTCCGGGCCGGCGTGGGGGAGGGGACGTTTCCGTCAGATGGGCGGTCGAGGGGGGTTTCGCCCAGAGCGGGGTACAAATTTTCAGAAACCTCCAAAACGCCGGGAAATGCGTTTTCAGTACGTCTTTCTCAGTAAGGATGCTAAAAGTCGCTATTTTAAGCTGCCAAATAGCGTTTTAGAGCTAAAAACAAGCAAAAAATGGTAAAAATGGCTTCCTAAAACACTGATTGCTCTTAAATAGCAGCAGCGGAAACGCCGAATTCGGTTTCCAAAAGCTTTTCAAGCGAATTATAAGCTAAAAATTAGTGATTCCTGACTCAGTTTGTTAGTAACCATAGCCTCTACTAGTAGTGTTGTTAGGCTCTTTTTTTTTAAAAAAAAGTTTTTTTTAAAAAAAGCTTTTTTTGAAGGCCCATTTCGAAAATTTTTTATTTTACTCACAGTACGGAAATTTTAGGGGGAAATCTCTGAATTTAGCCTCAGATATACATTAGCAGTGCAGTTCTATCAAATTCATGCCTATTCTAAGCCTAAAAATAAGTTTTCAAGGGCAGCAGCCACTCTGTGAGCAATGCTGCAGGTAGAATATCGACTCTCAGGCTGTAACACTATGTTTGAACCAAAGTATCAGCTTTTGTATTTAAAGTTGCTTCTGATGCATCCATGCATCTCCTACAAGCTATATTTCATGCAAGGAAAAAATTTTGAAAAAAAAATTTCGAAATTAAAAATTTTCATAAAAAAAAGCTTTTTTTGGCTTTCAAAAAAAATTTTTTTACAACTCTAACTACTAGTACTTCTATTTTTGGGTCGGGGGTCCCTAAACCGTGTTGGGTGTGAGAGGGTTTGGAGGTAGGAGGTAACCCCAACCCCATAGTACATGTATGGTTCGATCAACAAGATGTTTTTAGCGAGACCGCCGACCCAACCGATATCACTTTGTGACACCGCATTTGTACCACAAAGACCCTGGACCTTATTAATTCTTTAATTGAAGTGATACCATAATGGTAAAGGCCCAACGCACGGTATCATTGTTATCGCAATCGAGGCGATACCATACAGGCGTCAAAATATGCTATGTATCATTTGGGATGGGACCTCGACACTGCCGTGATATCACTCAAAGTTGAACCGGCAACTATCAAGAGATGCTTGACTAATTAAGAAGACGCACTTAACAAAGTCCACACCGACAAGAACGTAGGAGAAGAAGACTGGATTGAAGTCTATGTCAAAGCCACGAAGATTGAGCGTCCCTGAAAGTCAGGTGCGGTAGGTGAGAGGCAGTGACTGACTACAGTAAAAACGTACAGGCGATTTCATCCAGTGCACTTATGACCAACAGCTGAGCGTCGTTTTCAGCCATTTCTTTGCGAATCTGCTTGATTTTGTCCGGCCACGACCTGCCTGTGAGGTCAATAGGAAGCACGATCAAAGGCGTCGAGGGCTCGTCCGGTTTTTCGTTGCTCCACACGACGTCCACTAAGTTGTGCCCCACAGCAGAAAGTGCAATTCCGAACTGCTTCAATTCTTTTGAGAGCCTTTCGAATCGAGCTGAAACTCACATCAGAGTGACGGAAATGGCAAAGGACATGGATGTCAACTTGAACAGGTCTGTGTACAGCTGGTTGATACACGAGCCATGTTACATGATAGATGGTCTCCGCACACGTGAGGAAACGGGGAGCTTACCTTCCCTCTCGCTGGTCGAGACCCCTCGGCGGAAAGTTTGGTGACTTTTTTTGGATAATCGCCTACCCCTAACGTGACAACTCATAACCCTAACGGATTTTACCGGCCTATTATTTATGGAGTTGGATTAAGAACGGGCGCCACGCTCCTTTCAGATTTTTCCCATGTATGCTGAATTAGCAAAAGATATACAAACATTTTGTTGAAAAATTGCTTTCCTTAAGGCAAGGGGTGGAAACCCGACTCAGGGTAGTCCCGGTCTGAAGTAGAATCGGCATCAGACGGTGGGAATAGAGCTCAACAGCTCTACACGAATGAATTCGAAAACAGACAACAACAGCACTTGCCACCTGTTCTGACGTACTTTCAGACATAAAATAAGGATCGACTCCAACACGATCGCCGGTTTTCAGGTTGTTTTTGAGCCACTTTTCCATGCTCGGAGTGTCTTTGACTCCTTCCTTCATCAACGTCCAGTTATCGTCCATCTCTTTAGAGGCCTGCATGGTAATTAAATGAAAAACCGGTCTACAACCGACAACCCCGACAAGACGCGTTAGACCTGGCTCCTTCTAGTTTTCATACCTACTACAACTAGGGTAAAAGATTGGTTTGTCAACAAAAAATACCTGCAGAAAATATCTTCCGTCTGTCCAGAGAGCAGCTTGTTTCAGTGTAATGGCAGCGATTGCACGAGAGCCACTGAAGCCCGACACAAATTTCACCCGTTTATCGCAATTAGCTATATATTCACTCTGAAACAAATTTAAAACAGACAATTGCAGTCAGGCACTTAACAACATACGGTACTGGTAAGGCTACAATAACGGTATGGATACTTGAAGTGCTACCAATCGGTACCACCTTAGTACCACAACATAAGCATGGTATCGCTAAAGTATTATGTTCAGTGCCGCACTCAATTTTGCTTATGACGTCCTGCAGGGAAGACACTTTTTGACTCCGACGGCCTGCTGACAATTCGAGACAACTCAGTCCGGCACTTAACGCCGTTTTATGGCACTGGTACCAGATAGATGTGGTGACGGTACCATATATGGTGCCGGTAACTTATATGGTACAACCACAGACCCCGACCGTGGAGACACATGGTTCCACTAGCCTAGGTACCGGTACCATATTTTATGGTGCCAGTACCATAAACGGCGTTAAGTGCCTGACTGTAATTGTTCAGTGACGTCTTTCGATTGCACATATTTTATTAGTAGGTGAAGTGATTTTGCTATTCTTCACGACGGTGTCAGTGTGTCAGTGACTAACCTGATGAGCATCTTCCATAGGCACAAGATAGGCTTCCAGCGCTTCAGTTACGTATTTGGTGTTTCGCATAGCTGCCCTCAGGCTCTTCAAAATCTCCGTCGTGTTCTTACATGTCATTATTATCTGTAAAAATCACATACAATAACAACACACACATGCAGGCGCATAAAATCTTAGGCGATTTTCATTGAATTCAGAGTATCTGCTGGATAAATCGGTCCGGCAAACATTTAAATATGCATTTTGCGAGAAAGCTACGTATAAGGTAAGGGGTATTCAAGCAACTTTTTTTCGCGTATCTGGTTGGTATCCAATTTATTAAAAATAGATGTCAAACAAACACCAAAAAAATGACGTAACGCTAGTTTGTCGATGCTGGGCGTACCGTATACCGAGTAAAACTAGCCTTTCGTGAACATCAAACGCAAAAACTACGGTAGCTGATAATTTAATTTGAATATTATTGCTGAAACTGCAATTTTAAAGTTGTTTTTTTATATTTTGATGTATAATACAAACAAAATACTTTATATGGCTTTTCTGTTTGATAAGGCAGATTGGTTTATTTAGTTGGCATTATGGACGACTAAATAAAAGACATGGCGCCGTAGGTAGGTGTGTGTACCTAGTGGCAATAATATGATGTATAAGTGAAGAATGTTCCACTGCGCGGCCGGCCGCTTGCAGCAGCGTGGCCATGGGCTGCAACAAAATCTCGGGAGGGTGACCAAATTTCGGTCTCCCTCCCGAAAAACTCTTAGGCGCCGTATTGCAAGCGAACCCAATTTTGGCCGCTTGCGAGAGTTTTTAACAAATTCAGCAGAGTTCTCTCTGAAATAATCAGCTGATATCCGGCTGAACAACTCATAGAAACATGTATTTAACATACTAGCTCTACTAGTATATAGGTACTGGTGTGCGTTACTGATGGCCAAACTAACGCATAAAACATACACATAACCAAAATTTTGTGCATTTTCAATAGTTGTTGACTTTACAAGCATGTAACTCAGATCCAAAAATCAGAAAAGGCTATACGTAGCTTTCAACTGATTAAGTAGAACCATTTCATTAATAATGATTTCCGTCCATCCACTCCGAGAAAAAGAAATCGCTGTTGGAGTATGTCGAAAAAAGACGATACAGACGAGTCTGTGTGTTTACGCAAACTTTCACAGGGTTCGTGCGGCTTTTGTATAGCAAAATTCCCTGACCTTTCCCTGACTTTTCCATGACCAAAGTAAAAATTCCCTGACCAACCAGGGTGAGGAAACTGCAACCAATCTGAGCAAATTTTAAAAAATTGGCTTGTAAAACGCAATTAAACGGTACTCAGCAGGGCTGTTGGGTCGGTTTTTTTCCTCGGTTTTTTTCGTTTTTTTCCGGAAAAAAACCGGTTTTTTTCCTAGGGGCTCGGAAAAAAACTAAAATGCGGAAAAAAACTCAAGTAAGTTTTTAAAGGAAATAGACACAATAACTGGTTAAATTCGCTTCCAATGCTTTGAATTTACGTTAATAGAAGCCTTACAAGCATTTCCATTGGCATATCTTAGGTGTTTTTCGCAAAAAATACTGGTACCATTTTCAGGCAACTTTTATTATTGTATTTTTGGTGTTTTAAAATCAAATTACCACTCTAAAACATGAAATTAGTGCATTTTGTATTAAGACTCACGCTATTTCGTTGAATTCTGCAATAAAAAGCGATTGTTAAAAATTTTTTTCTGTCATCTCGGAAAATAACTTTTGGAAAAAAACCGGAAAAAAACAGGAAAAAAACCGGAAAAAAACCGGCTTGAGTTTTTTTCCGGAAAACAAACAGCCCTGGTACTCAGAGGGTAAATTTCCAGTTCAAGTAGTAGTATATAAAGTAAGAAGACCGAACTTCAAAAGGGTGTTCTGTAAAGTTCTGACACGACCATTTGACGGCGAAATGTTTCTGATGCTATCAAATTTTCCCTGACCAGACACCAAATTCCCTGACTTTTCCCTGATTCCCTGACTTTTTTTAAATTCCCTGACTTTTCCATGACTCCCTGACTTTCCAGGTCCCGCACGAACCCTGTTTCAATTGTATAGCAGCCAGGAACGAGGGGGAAACGGCGTTAAGAAAGGAGGACACCTACCGCTCAAATCGTGCGATACATTTTCTTTGCAGGCGCAAGAAGAAATACCATGTTTTTAGAAGAAACTCGTTTTAGGAGGGACGATCCCTAGTGGCTGAGTAACAAACAAAATGAAATGTTATTATTGTACATTTCCCTCAACTTGTTTTAGCTTTCTTGCTTAATCTTCGCTCTCAATAATCGTGATACGATAAAGAGCTGTCACAAGCGGCCAAAATCGGGTTCGATTGCAATACGGCGCCTAAGAGTTTTTCGGGACCGAACGGTCACCCTCCCGAAATTTTGTTGCAGCGCATGGCCACGCTCTGCCAGCGGCCGGCCACGCAGTGGAACATTCTTGCCTTATACATTCTTGGTAGTAAGTAAGTAGGTAGGAACAGGTGTGCGCAGCGCAACGCAAGTAGAGTACGTAGATAGGTAAGGTCTGATTCTGCGTTGTCCTGTGGTTTGGGTTTGGTGAGAGACGTTTGTTTATCTCTGGCTCTAACCAACTCTGCTGCTAATAGCGTCAGACAGTATTTAGTCTGCTGAGATGCTTAGGTGTTGTCAGATTTTAGGTAGGTAAACTTACTCGCTAGCTGCAATCTACAGTGAATACGTAGGTGCCGCGTCAGTGGCTCAGTGGGTAGCTCGCTGCCTCTGAGTCACGGCGGCCGCTGCATCCCTAGTGGTTGTAGTGGTTCATCCTCTCGGCGTGGCAAGTTTCTTGCTGCAAAGAGTTGGTCGTCGGCACAACGCTCCACCCAGGCCACCGAAAACTGGTTACAGTGAGTAGGTAAAATGGGAACCAACTGGATCTGCCGTTGCACCGAAAGCCGCTCCAAAAAGCATGCCGCGTTGGAGGGAAGATCAACGACGTCAGGAGCCGTCTGAGAAACCAGCAATAAGGCCAATACCGGTTTGGCCACTTGGCCGGGCGGCCGTTGGGAGCTGTCGGCACCATGACGTCACCACGCCAGGCACTCTCTTAGTACCTGGCGCCCAACAGCATGGCTTGAGTGGCTTGGCAGTGAAAGAAGGGCAAACGTCCGAGATGACGATATAAGGGGTAACGAAATGGACCGTGCAGGTCTGATCGTAGGGCCGTACATTGTACGACCCCCCCGCCAGATCGGATCGGATCGGATCGGAATACGTAGGTACGTACATATAGCTAATTTATATTTATTAGCCTAGCCCCCCGAATCGTCCTGAACGTACAGTAGTTTTCCGATACTGAACATAGAGTAGCAAGTTTAGCCCCGGGGGTTAAGCCAAAAACGTCGTAGTTCTTTAAGGGGGGTCTTACTCAAGACATCGAAAAATATCGGGAGTTAATGAGGTTGAAAATTTTTGAATTTTAAATAGAAATAATTTCTAACACCATTTATTTCTATTTAAAAAGGGTTTCTTTGACACCGTTATAACATATACCGTTTGTTTACTTCTAGATCTACTGCTGCTACATTAACTGTGGTGTTTGCGAGAACCAGTACATGTGCGACTGCCAAGATTCTCTTATAAACTGATAGCCGGCCGTGCTGCTGCTGTTAAGCGTGCGTTGAAACAGTTTCTAACTTGCCTGCAAGAACGCCGATCTAAACCAGCGATGTAACCGGATTACGACTGTGGTTGAGCCTATTTCACAATGTTCTTAAATAACTTCTAGTCGATGACGTAGGTTAAGTTAAGAAACGCTTCCATTGACTATGCGGGCTACCTTATATGTAGCATTGCCAAGATCTTAAATGCTTTATACACATCAAAGGCCCAAAGCTATTTTAGCTGGTAAAAACATCTAATAAACACAAATTTACCATGTCATGAAGGTTACAAGCTTGAGCTTTGCATTACAACTTCGTAAGAATCGTCGTCTGACTGTTATTTGCAACATGGCGTTGTACGGCGCAGTGATTGGCGCCGAATTGTCGGTCTTGCGTCATTTAGAAAAGTCCGCCCAGCATCGACAAACTAGCGTTACGTAAAAAAATGCGCATAAATGAAAAGCGCAGGTTATAGGCTCAGGGGCAAGTATTTTGTATTTTTTAAAAATCTCAGTCAAGTGGCGGATAATTGGAGGATATATACACGCAAGCACAAGTGCCGGGGTAGGGTTTGTGGTATCCGGTCGTTTCGGTCCAGCGCATGGCCGCGTGCGCTATTACAGTGAGCGCCGTTCTTTACGTCAGGCAATTAAACTGACCGGCGCGGCGACCGGCGCTGGGATTACTGTAGTAAAAGTAAAGCGGAACGAAGTAAGAAGGCCACCATTTAAAGACTATAAGGAAAAACAAATAAACAGAGCATTTCGAACACAGAATATACACTGTACCAAGAACTAAAAATCTTAACCAGCTAACAAATACTGAATTCTCTCCATGGTACGTCAAAATGTGGGTGTCAATTTATTCGGTGGTTGGGTGGGCTGGAGATGTCTGTGAAGAGCCACCTTTCCAACAAGTTTGCAGTAGTCGATAGAGTCATCTTCTGTCGATAGAGACATGCATACTTCTTATTGTGGGCTTTCGGTTTGCCTCCTAGAAGAAGCCGCTCCATTTCTTGCAGTTGCAGGTTGTGCTCCCTCTACAACGTAGGCATGAGCGACCGGAGTGGCAGATGGTTTCGTCCAATCGTTTCATTCAGCTTGTTGTGGTAACCCTCCGCTGTGTTTTGTAGTGCGATCAGAGGCGTTGTCCCTCCCACGAGTGGGGGCGTCCCCGCCGCAGAGGGGGGGAGTAAGGTAGGCTTGGTTTGCCCTGCACGCCAAAGCTACTTTACTGCTAACGCCCACTCACACTTTCGACTAAACCATTCATACTCGCTCTTTCTTCCAAAATCTTCACTCTATTATTATCTTGCTCATAGCTCAGGATCTGATCAAAGCCACTGGGGACTTACCTTCCGGGGTATGTGGTGTGCAGTCACCTTCTGCATAAACTGTCCCAGCAACCTCGCAAGGGTCGCTCAAGCCCCTTTCAACATTCGCATTATTGATGTATGGTTTAGAGTGCTGAAGATCTTGAAGCCACACTTGCTTTATCACTTCCTGAGTGTGTGAGCCCTTTACCCCCACCTAATTTTCTCTTACAGCTCCGATGCTTCTTTTCTGCATATTCTCAGCTAGAAGTGTTACATCCTTTGATGCTGGGCTGCCAAGCTGCGCTATCGACTCAGCGACTAGATCCCTGATGTGGCTTTTCTCTCAGCCATTCGCCGGCCTGCTCACCACAGCTTCGCTCGCTCTCTATAACGCTTTTCAGCCAGATTCTCACTATCCGCTGCTTCAATTGTTGTCTGGTTCCAGTAATGAAATTGGTTTCACCACCGATGCTACCCCGCTTGCTCCAGTTGGTTGAGATGTCAGGGACTACCAGATGGACAAGCTCTCGTTCCAAGCCACTTTACAGCTCCTTCCTATTCCTACCCCACCCTCTACTAACTTCTTTCCCTTATCAAGATGTGAGAAACATCTTTTCGTAGGTAACGTCCCACTCTGCCATACAAAAATGTGCGTATGTTGGCCTGATATCAACAGCTAATCGCTGATGGCCAGGGCGAGAAATACAAAAAAGAGGCGTTGTCGTACTGGGTCCATTGCTGAATCCGGCCGTTTCCTGAGCAAAATGAAAGCAAAAGCCCTGAACTGGAACTCCGAAAACACTGCCGCAAAAATTGCGGCTTCCTCGAAGTCCATGAAAAAGCGCTGCAGCCGAAAGGGACCGGCTCTCAATTTCACCCATTCTCCATGGGGGATTGACTCCAAACTGCTTGTCTAAGTGCGGAGAACAACTTCTCACACGTTTTTCGCGTTTTACGCCCCAAAAATGCCATTGCTAAGGGTATATGCTGCTCGTTCAGCTTTGTGTGCGAAGTGTAAATTTTTTGACCACGTGCAAATTCCTTGGAGCACTTGCTCCAGGTCAAATCTACGATGACCGAAACAGTACTGAAAAACAATTGCAGTTCTGGAGGAGAGCAAAACAGCAAAATCGGTGGGTCATCGCTTGAGTGGACAGCCCAAAAATTCTGGAACTCCATATTCGGCATCATTGCGTCCTTTTAGTGTTGTCAGATACTCGCTTGGTAGGTTCATCCGATCCGGACAGATCTTGAGGATCTTTCAGAAGTCGTTTTCTATTATCACACACACTTTGTTGTCACCGGACTTGTACATGCGTTTACATTTCACGCACTGCCAATACCAACGAGTATTGCCATTCTTCAAGCGGTTTTTTCGTAAACAGACTAGATCGCCCCACACTAGCCGCACAGACAAGAAAATCGTTTCCTCTCTTAGATAGCTTTCTGTAAACAGCTAAGCCGAAGTTAGCACTCGCCATGGCACAGTAAAACTATAGAAAAACCAGCCCGTTGACTGCCAAAGAGAATTACTATGTGCGGTCGGCGAGAGGTCTGTCTGTGTATCAGTGTTCATAACCTAAAAGATGTTTCTGATGCTGGTGTTCATTGTCACTGCATAAAGGTGGCAATTAAGGCGTTAGGGTTAAGCCAACTCGGTCCGGCTGAATGTCAGTCAGAGAAAGTTTAATTTGCGCGCCTTTGTCCAAGCGCGATTACCTGAAGGCCGCGCGCTAGCGTGCGCTGTAGTGCCACAGCCGGCGCGGTGGGCCGAAAAGTCCTGTAATCGGGGCTTGTTTGGTTTTACTAAAGTTCGCAGCATCGCAGCCGTTCTGATTCAGCTGTTGTCTTGTCAATACTCGTCTCATCACTCCCGCACTTTTATCGCATCAGGGCCCGTATTCATAAAAATATCCTAAGTTTAGGTCAACCTAAGGCGCTTAGGACGTCCTATTTGGCCGTAGGATATCCTACGAGTATGACATCCTACGCCGTATGATAGGATTATTCATAAAACAATTTAGGATATCATACTCGTAGGAAATCCTAAGCGCCTTTTATTAGCGGTTTGAGCCACCGCCACACGAAATGTTTAGGAGGGAAATTCAAACCTGACTCGTTTTGTTGTTGGCACCGACCGGAAGCCCAAGTTTGAGTCTAGAAGTATCATTTCTATTCTGTAACCGGAATTTAGCCGTTTTTTCAATAATACAGAGCAAACGGGTATGAAAGTAAAAAGCTAAGCACACTTCATTTTCAATAAAAACATGACTATTTAAATGTTTACTACTAACTTCAAGTTTATAATTATGTTTTCTAGCCGAGATATTAGTAGACAGGCAACCAATAGTGTTTATCGCATGCAACGCAAGCTAAAAACTACGTCCTAAGCGGCCGTAGGTAGCTCGCGACCTACCTAAGGTTTTCGTCCTACGCCGTAGGATTTCCTAAGCGCGGCCATCCTAAGCAAAGTTTTATTAATTGTCCTACGGCCCGCGCGGCGCCCTAAACGGCCAGATTTAGGAAATCCTACGTCCTAAATTGTTTTATGAATACGGGCCCTGGTCTTCAGCCATACATGTCGCTGGGTTTTTCCGTGGGGGGGACCTTTTTCAAATCCCAAATAGGGTTTTGGGACCAAGTCCAAAGTGGGTTTTGCGACCTTTTTTGGGGTCCAAAAGTGGGTTTTGTCGACCTTTTTTTTGGGTAAAAAGTGGGTTTTGTCGACCTTTTTTCAGAGATTTTGGGGCGAAAAATGGCTTTAAAACCCTATTTGGACCGAAAAATCGTTAAAAACCTGTTTTTGCATTAAAAATGCATTGAAAACTCTGTTCAGGTAGAAGAAAATGCCTTAAAAACCGAATATTGAAACAATGAATGTAATAAAAAGCTGTTTTGCGCTCAAAATACGTATTGAATATGAGTTATATTGACTAAAAATAGTCCAGAGAACCCTAATTTCGATTCTAAGGCACGTGCAAAACCCTGTTTTGACTTATAGGATTACTAAAAAAAACCCTATTTAGTGATTGAATGCAGTTCTTAAACCCTGTTTAGGGTTTCTAATTAGTGATGTAAAATTATGGAATTTGAATTTCAATTCAATTACAATTAAATTATGTGCTCTGTTTTTAATTTCAATTCAATTAAATTAAATTAATTGAAATAGTTTTCCATTATTTTCAATTACAATTATATTTTCAATTAAATTATGGAACGTCGGAAAATTTCAATTATGCAATTTTTTTCAATTATTTTTTCAATTTTTTTGAAATTTATTGTAATTTTGCTGTTAAAAGACAGTGACTCAGAACTTACAAAAATGTCCATGTAAAAGCTTAGACACACCTGGTTAGCCTGCTGTCCAACCAGGCGAGAAAATTTTAAATTGTTGCCTTTTTAAAAACGCATAAAATGGCATTCTGGGGGAAATTTACAGCTAGTTCATTATTACTATATATCAGTGCATAATCTAAAGGTTTCCAGCATTTTTGAGCAACATCACTTCCAAGGTACCTTTGCCAAAAAGGGGTGTCAGTCAACGCACCATGTACATCCAAAAATCACTGTTTTGGCTTTTATGAACTACGAAATAAAAAGCAGATCATAAAATATTACAAAACATAGTGAGGTTGTTAGTATCAAGAGGTGACAAACCCTAAATAGATTTTTGTATGGAGTCCTTAGCGCCTCTAATACTCACGCATTTCCTTACATTCACCACAGGAAATAATTGAAAATATAATTGAAATTCCAGGCGAATTTCAATTAAATTACAATTAAATTATGGCACAACTTTTAAATTTCAATTAAATTAAATTAATTGAATTGAAATTAAAAAGGGCCAATTATGCTAATTTCAATTACAATTAAATTAATTTTTTACATCACTATTTCTAATCAACCAAAAAACCCTCTCTAGGCTTTCTAGCCAGTGTTAAAGCCCTGTTTAGGGTTTCAAAGTACCCTGAAAACCCTAATCAGGGTTTAAAAGTAACCTAAAACACCTAATCAGGGTTTGAAAGTAGCCTAGAAACCCTAATCAGGGTTTAAAAGTAGCCTAAAAGCCCTAATCAGGGTTTAAAAGTAACCTGAAAACCCTGTTTATAGGGTTTCCAAGTAACCTAATAACCCTAATCAGGGTTTAAAAGTAGCCTAAAAGCCCTAATCAGGGTTTAAAAGTAACCTGAAAACCCTGTTTATAGGGTTTCCAAGTAACCTAATAACCCTAATCAGGGTTTAAAAGTAGCCTAAAAACCCTAATCAGGGTTTGAAAGTAACCTAAAAACCCTAATCAGGGTTTAAAAGAAGCCTAAAAACCCTAATCAGGGTTTAAAAGTAACCTGAAAACCCTGTTTTAGGGTTTCCAAGTAACCTAAAAACCCTAATCAGGGTTTCTACGCAGTCTAAAAACCCTATTTAGGATTTCTAAGCCTTGCAAGCCTGTTTTGGGTTGTAGGGCAGGCGAAAACCCAATTTTGTGCTGCAGAATGTATTGTCTGGGCTAAAATTTCCTTTACTTTGGAATCCAAAAGTGGGTTTTCAGGTTCCCCCCCAAAAATCCGCTGGGGGGACTTTTGCCGAAAAATCGGGCTTGGGGGGGCCGGCCCCCCTTTACACCCCCCAACGACATGTATGTCTTCAGCAGTTGACTCAGCTATTCGCTGCCTTCCAAATCGCGGCAACACCACTTCGATCATCCAGTGGGCCACTCACGATTCGAACAGAACTAATCTTTGGCTCAGTACTATTCTGATAACTAGACGCCATTGCGCGCTTCGCGCGCATAAGAAAGTTGATCGTGATACAGGCGTATGTAATGTGATACATGCATTCCATTCCAATGAACGTTTTTCCCTGAATGTTGACGCATGGCTTGTACCCACCAGAGAGAGACAGTGGTTTCAGTAGCCTAGAAATTGAAATTACAACTACAATATGTATGTATGTATGTATATGTAGAGTGGACACGGCCGTTCGACCGGCTAATGTTCTACCCTAAAAATGTAACATCAGGAATTGCTGGACTTAACACTACGAATCACGAGTGTGCGGTAATCAATAAAAAGACCAGATTCGCCATTTTCACGTCGCCTTTTCAAATCGTTTCGCAGGTCAAAAGCCTTTTTGGCTTGCCAAGGCGTGAGGTCATTGCCGATGTAAACCGATGCATACTGAGGCTTTGAAGACAAGGCAGCTCTTTTGCGTTGCATAATGGCCTTCTTTGCTGCTTCATCTTTTAAACTCCACAACCACCCTGTGGCCAACAGTCCGAATATTAGAGAGAGACATTCTGACAGTCAATTTTGAGTTCAGAGAAAAGATCTTTGACAAGAAGAGGAATGTCCTTACTGTGGGTGGAAGAGGTGCGATATATCACCGACCTGAAAGAACATGATTGAACAGAAACAAATAAAAACAAAATATCTAAATAACAAGTTAGCCTAGCATAATATAACTTTGTCGGTGTTGAGACCCGACACTAATTTTGGATTTCAGAAACCCAAATTAGGGTTCGAGTACTCTATTTTGGGCCTCAGAAACCCTAATTAGGGTTTCACAAACCCAAATTAGGGTTCGGGAACCCTATTTAGAGCCTCAGAAACCCCAATTAGGGTTTCACAAACCCAAGTTAGGGTTCTGGAACCCTATTTAGAGCGTCAGAAACCCCAATTAGGGTTTCATAAACCCAAATTAGGGTTATGGGTCAAAATTCTCCCTTTGCTTATTGATATTCAATTAGTAACGTAAAAATAACCAAACTTATGTTACTACATGCTCACCTTCAAGCATGCAAGGCTAAGTGCATTGTTCAGCTGACGAGCATATTTTCGAAATGTCTTGGCTGCGAAATCATCTCCTTTCCACAGCGTTTGCCATGATTCAGGCACCTTCTCAAAGCTGTTGTTCAGTTTTATCTTGCCCCCATAACAGCACATCCACTTCGGCTCGTCCGTCACGCCATTTGACAGCTTTGCAGTGAGTGCAAACATCTAAGGTGCGCTTACTATCACTAAAAATAGCATAAATTCTAGTAATACATAAGCATTACAAAAGCACAGTGCAAAAATATTTCTTGAACCAAAAACAACAATGAAGTTATTTACCTGAATAAACCACCAATGTAATGAGGTGAAACGAATTGAGCTCCAGTGAAAATATCTTGTGCTTTGCGTGCCAAAAATTTGTTGCGACGGTTGCGTCGCTGTTCACCATATCGTTCGCCGATTGCGATGTTCATCTTGTCTAGCTTGAGACGGTTGAGCAGCCCGTGAAATCTAAAAAAGCAAGTTCAATGTTACATGCGGCAATAATTCCACTTATTTTGCTGTATGCCGCTCAAGTTAGACTTGCATCTGCCCTACCCCAGTTCCTAGCACACTTCTATCTCCTTGCGCCAGACGCCTAAATTCGCGAAACGCTAACCGCTGGCTAATTTCGGAAATCGACAGCGGTTAGCGTTTTCTATTTTCGCATGTAAAGCGAAAATAGATTCTCTAACCGCTGCTGTGGGCGTAAATCGATACTTGAGGATAGTTTAACTAAGACGGTTCTCTTCGAAAATAGAACAAATCTTGACAGCAATTTTCAATCTTTTTATAGTGGGACGGCTATTACACAACGTAAAATTGATGGGAAATAGATATGCGACTGAGGCGTACTCCCCTCTGTGTAAAAAGGCCCTGAAAAAGGGTCAGGTTCCGCCTTTGGATGAGATCACAGATTCGAAAATTTAACAATTGGCAGCCAGCCAAATTTGGCGCGCGGCCTACGAAACTCTAAATTCAACTCCGCCCATCGCAGTTGAACAGCGGTTAGCGCAGCGTCGGCCTATTTTCTAAAACGCTAACCGCAGGCCAACTACTCCAAATGGAGTATGGTCTGCCCCAACCGGCTATTAGTAATATTTCATAAACCGAAAACATACCTGGGCTCGTTCGCGGTCAGCCTTGACGCGCTTCTGTCGTTTGTCCGCAGTCTCGTTCTGCCGTAGACTCTAAAATTATTTTAATTTCTATGCTGCCTGCTGCTCAAGTTAGACTTACATACGCCCAGCAGCGCCATAAACAGGTTTGGGAAGCTGTCAGCTTCACAAACAGGTATACGAACACACCTGAGTGCATTGGTGCTGAGCCTCAAGTCGCTTCTCTCCAAAAATTAGTAATATTTCATAAACTGAAAACATACCTGGCTTCGTTCGCGGTCAGCCTTGACGCGCTTCTGTCGTTTGTCCGCAGTCTCGTTCTGCCGTAGACTCTGAAATTATTTTAATTTCTATGCTGCCTGCTGCTCAAGTTAGACTTGCATACGCCCAGCCTCATAAACAGGTTTGGGAACCTATGTCAGCTTCACAAACAGGTATATGAACACACCTGAGTGCATTGGCGCTGAGCCTCAAGTCGCTTCTCTCTTTTCTCGGTACTCTCGTTCTGGCGTAGACTCTGAAATTATTTTTATTTCTATGCTGCCTGCTGCTCCACAAACTGCCCAAAGTTGATTTGAAAGAAATCATTAATTTAATAATTAGATATAAACGGAATTCCGATTCTAAATAGCAGTCCCAAAATTGTGTCAGCCTCTCATTGCGAATCGGGTGCTAACGGCGGTATTGAATAGCTCAAGTTTTTGGGTAAAAACCATTGAATTGCACGCTGCCCTGGACGCGAATATTGCACCACAATCATCATGGATCGGGTGCTAACGGTGGTATTGAATACCTCAATATATTTTATTGTATGATTTAATCACAAAACATCATATGTAAATCAACAAGGCATAAATCACAACGAAAAGAACTGTCTGTCTTCCAGCATCTTTCTGCACAGTACATATATGTAGACTGACTGAAACACAATTATAGTACCTGAAACACAATTGACAACTTAGAATATACTGCACATTATTACAAAACTTGACTCCCATCGCCTCAAGGCGGAAGGTTTTACCTGTCGCTTCTTCTCGGAATTCATACCCATCGCCTCGAGGGCGGAATGGTATTCGTCGCCTTGAGGGCGGAATGGTACCCATCGCCGCGAGGGCGGAATGGTACCCATCGCCGCAGGGGCGGAATGGTACCCATCGCCGTAAGGGCGGATAGTGATAGCCGTCGCCTCTAGGGCGGAATACTACCGGTCGTTTCTTGGGCTGATAGTGAATTTTTGACTAGCCATCTAAACAAAAAGCGACAGAAAGACAGACCAAAATACCGTAGGTACCAACTGAGATAAAAAACGATACAGCTTTGAGCTAATAGATCGAATTACCAAAGAGGCAAGCCTCTGACTAGCTGAAATTCTGTCGGGTAAACAGAAAAAGACTGATCCACAGTCTTTAATAAAACAGAGGCAGATCTGAAATACGCTGTACATGGTACATACGATGCGATGGTCTTTAATCTCATACTTATCTGAACAATGTCTTAAAAATTTGCTCGGATTTCCAGCATATTTTAGCATCTAAGGCGACAGTGGGTGCAGTATACATATGGTATGGCACCGTCTTATATACTGTTTGTCTCTCGGTCCAGAGGACAGTTTTATAAACGGCCGCAACTGTTCTTACAATCCTTTTACCTTCCAGTTGTAGCGGAGGACCAAGGGCACCATTAAAACGGATTGTGTCCCAATTCCAAGTTAGCGCTGGATCAACCCCATTCATGGCAACTTGCATTCGTAGTCTTAGGTCTCTCAATTTTGGACACAAACTGTATAAATGCTCGGGATTGTCGCCGTTGGCCACATTACACATGGGACAGGATAGATTTGGGCTCCGAATAAAAACTCCAAAAGGCAGTGCGTTGTGCAACAATTTGTATCCTGTCATTCGCTCATAATTAGGCAACTCTTTTGACAAAATTTCTGGCCACACTCTTTCCCAATCCAGGGTTGGTTCTCTAGTAACACATTGTACCAACCTGACATCTGAATATAACATCTGCCAATAAACATCTTTAGTTCTAAATCTGTCCCAGTTTATCTGAGGCACAATAGTTTGGCTTTTGCCGAAAGTTTGTATGAATTTCGAAAAATACTTTCTCGACCGACTGGCCGCTGCACTTGCATGCAGATACTGGTTACCTGTGATTGGTTGACAGTAATCTCTGACGTTCGGCAGCGCCAGTCCAAGCCAGTATACCAGTTGGGACCACCAAACGCGTCTTTTACGGTCATTGCATCCTTCAAAAAGCAGCTGAATGGTCCTCAAATAAATAGTCTCACTTCTGTGCTTTAACATAGGAAGGCCTAAGCCGCCATCTTTCCATTGGCGCACTAAGGTATCTGTCGCGATTGGTCGCCAGATTGGGTAGTCCCATACAAAATTTAAGACCACAGTTTTAACTGCCTGCAGATCACAAGATTCAGGCGGCTCAAACGGTATCAAATGATAAACTTGTACAGTATTGAATACCTCAAGATATTTTTATTGTATGATGTAACCAAATCAACAAATAGGTATAACAATAACAAAAGAGAAATATCACTGTAGGAGGCCGGTCGGCCTCCCAATGAAACAACTGTTCAAAGCAGATACATGTCAACTTTTATTCTACAGCAAATAACAAACGTTGATCAGAGCAAAGACATAGTGCGGGAGGCCGGTCAGCCTCCCTACAGACACTAGCACAATATTACACGACGTTGCCTAAACGGTCAGAAACTTTTTTCAACTGTACCGGTAGTTATTCTATGAGTTTTACCTCAAAGTTTTAAGGATTTGCTCGCATTTCCAACTAATTTTAGCATCTAAAGCTACAATATCTGGCACGTACAGGTGGTACGGTACGGCGTTATAGACCGTTTGTCTCTCCAACCAAAGCGTGGTTTTGTACACAGCACAAATAGTTCTTACGATTCTTCTACCTTCTAACTGGAGCGGGGGTCCGAGGGCACCATTAAACCGAATCGTATCCCAGTTCCAAGTGACTGCTGGGTCAACACCATTCATTGCTAGTTGCATACGTTGTCTAATGCCTCCAAGTTTGGGGCAGATACTGTAAAAATGCACGGGATTGTCGCCGTTCGGCGCATTACACATTGGGCAGAACGGGTTCTGATTACGTAAAGATACCCCAAATGCTAGTGCGTTATGTAGTACCTTATATCCTGTTATCCGTTCATAGACCGGTAGCTCTTTTGACAAGATTTCTGGCCATACCGTTTCCCAATCCAGAGTCGGCTCTCTGAGTACGCACTGTACTGGGTTGACCTCTGAGTATAGAAATTTCAAGTACACATTTTAGTCTTGAATTTATCCCAAACGATGTCGGGTAAAAAATTTTGGCTTTTTCTAAAGGCTTGTATAAACTTGCAGAGATACTTGTTAGATTGACTGACCGTTGCAGCCGCATGTAGGTACTCATTTCCAGTAACTTGTTGACAGTAATTACGTATGTTAGGAAGCGTTCTTCCAAACCAGTAGACCAACTGGGCCCACCACACCCGTCTTTTGGGTAGATTGCAACCTTCAAAAAGTAACTGAATAGTCTTCAGATAGATAGTTTCACATCTGTAGTTTAGCATAGGCAAATTAAGGCCACCGTCTTTCCATGGGCGTACTAAGGTATCGGTTGCTATTGGACGCCATTTTGGGTAATCCCAAACGAAATTCAAAATCATTGTTTTAACTGCCTGTAAGTCACAGGGCTCTGGTGGATCGAAAGGTATGATATGGTAAATCTTAGATATTAAGTATATGTTTACAAATCTGATACGGTCGTACCAGTTCATATGTTTTTTAAAGCATACTTCAAGCCGTTGCTTCATATTCCCAATCGCTTTTTCCCAGTTGGATCGATGCTGTTTTTGAAAGTCATTTTGTACATAGACTCCAAGAATTTTCAGTTCATTTCTTATGTGCTCAGCTGGTAACCCATACGTAAAATCGGGCGCTACATACCCCAGCGGCATAACTTCGGTCTTTTCTTTATTGATTTTAGCTCCTGATGCTCTACAAAAACGATCCATTTCATTTTCTAGATGGACATAGTCAGCCGGTCGGCTCAAAAAGAATACGTTATCATCTGCGTATGATAAGCATTTCAGTTCAGTCATGCCTGAGTAGTATGGTAGTCGGTACCCCTCTATCCTTGTGTTTGCCCGTACGGCTGCAAGGAAGGGTTCTGCTTGTAAGACAAATAATAACATAGACACAGGACATCCCTGTCTTATACCTCTAGCTATCTCAAAGGTCTGAGTAAAAGTACCGTTCACCTGTACTTTAGCTTGAATTCCTTCGTATATGGTTGCAATCCATCTCAAGAATATTGAATACCTCAAGTTTTTGGGTAAAAAGCATTGAATTGTACGCTGCCCTGCGTCAACACCGAATATGATATATTGACACACCTGCCGAACTGGTTATCCACGTCGCCAACTGCCATGTGCGCAGCACAGCGGTGCTTCGCACAAACTGCCCAAAGTTGATTTGAAAGAAATCATTAATTTAATAATTAGATATAAACGGAATTCCGATTCTAAATAGCAGTCCCAAAATTGTGTCAGCCTCTCATTTAAAGATCGAAAAAATCGCCGAAAATACCAGATAAAATCGCTCTTAAAGCTTAAAAACGAACGTTCCGTACAAACAAACAAACAAACAGACAGACAGACAGACACCACGCGTTGCCATTTATAAGTGGATATGCCGATTCAGTTGTGGATATCGGTGAAATTGACGATTTTCCTTCAGACTGCAATGATTTACTTTTCCGGAAATCTCTTCTGATTAACTCCGATTAATCAAACCGAAGTACTATCCCAAGAATTTACCGATTCAGTTGTGGAAATCAGTGAAACTGACGATTTTCTTCACACTGCGGGGCCCATCACGCACACCCACATCTCCGCTGCCTTTGCTACTAGCCGGCGAAAAGGCTCGGTGTCAGTCTGGGCGGGTCTCACTCAGTGTTAGCTGTCCCCGTTGCCGTATGTCCCAACACGTGTGGTTGCTATTGTAGCTTTAGGTGCTTAGGCAGCTCCAGTCGGTTCCCATTTACCTACTCGCTGTCATCAGCTTTCGGTGGCCTGGGTTGGGCTTTGTGCCGACGACCAACTCTTTGCGGCAAGAAACTTTCCCCGCCGAGTGGATGAACGCACAACCACAACGCGCACAGTGGCTTTGCGGCCTAAGCCACTACACCAAATGTACCGGCGTGGCGTAGAGGAAGAAAACTCTGATAACGATAAAGCTATGATAAAACTGCAGTAGACCGGGCCATGTTGGAGGCGAGCTACGTACATAGAGCTCAAGCTCAAGGCGTTCGTATGCGATCTCTTCGTTTGAGTTTGCCTTCATGCAGCAAGTGCTCCGATCTTGCAAAGGTCTAAGTGGTGTTCCTCCATACCGAAAAATTTACCAAAAAAGCCGTTTTCCTAGCTCCAGAGATCTAGAGGACAGCACAGTACACCGGAAAGTAATCCCGAAAATAGATGTGATTATTATTTCACACATCAACATCTAATTATGCTGATATTCAGCTTAAGCTCAGATTACGCGTTTGCGGCCTGTACTCAAACGGTGCGCGCGCACACAAATTGCTAATCTTTAACAGAGATGACGGAATGTGGATCAAACAACTGTTTCTGACTTCATGATTTTTGTTGTACACACCAACAACTAATTACGGCATGATACCTCAGATTGCCACCGAGCCGTCTTTCATATCTGGATAGTCTGTCATATAGTCCTGGTGGTCGTCCGCTTACTAACCAGTATTCATGTTATGTTATGTTATGTTATGTACTAACACTACTTTTTGCTCAACTGAATTGATATGAGAGAAAATATATAAATATAATAAATCGTTCGCTAAACTTGGTATAAAAGTCATACGTATACAATATATATATGCGTACTCGTACCCAAGCCCGGATCGACAGACCATTGTTTTAGCTACAAAATGAGCAAAAGTTGGACTGACTTTAAAACCTGGCAATCCTGAGTATGTATTCTGTGCATAGCTATTCTGTACAAGTCCCTTGCTGCATTCGTTGTTGGGGTAGTAAATTAAAGTTAGTAAATACTGATCATTTTACCCGGTTCAAATTTTGAATTTGCGAACGCAACTACAGTACTGTCCTGTCCCTATCGTTTTAACAAGACCTACAATGTACATATAACGTGAACATGGGCAAATCAGGACGCGGCTAAATTCTGGGCGGCTGGCAAACATCCAGACGAACGAGACATGACGGTAAAAGTTACTTCTACATTGCAACTACATCACGAATTATGTAAGCTTTTATTATGGCAAAAGCATAGAAACGGGAACCAGCTTGCGTTGCGGCATGCTGTACGCAAATTTTTGCCGACGAGCTACGCCAGGCCAAACCTTTGGCAATGCGGGTGGTCTGATTTTTTATTGTGTGCGTCAACTTCCGCAATCCTTGCTGCCTTGCTTGTGGTTGTTGGTAAATTGATAAAAGGATGGTAAATTCATCGGTAGAAGAGCTGGGAACAAAGTTAGCCGAGGTGAAGGTTGAGAATGAGAGTGGCAGCCAGTCGCGTAATACGTCACCGGACACCACCGTCAGCAACTTCCAGTTTCCGCTGCCCATTGGAACCCCTCAGGTTGGTTAACGTCCGTTTTGTGACAAGTAACGATAGTTCGGAGTTTATGAGCAAATTGATGAGTGGTGTAAGCGGTTTCGAACGCTGTGTAAAGATTTGCGTGGCCAAAATGCCCAATCAGTCCTCTTCAACTTGTTGTACGTAACGTATCACCATTCAGTAACGTCACCTCATTCTATCTGCTGTGTTATTTCGTATCTACTCCTGATCACCTACAGTATCCTTAGAACCGGGCCCGGCGTAATGGAACCGTAGATTAAACTGTATGCATTGTTAGATGCCAGTTGTTGGTGGGCCGTCAGGAGTGAACATAATCAGTCCACAACACCTCGCCAGCAGTCCTATTATGACGCCAGCGCCGAACATGCAACAAATCACGGCTGAAGTGGCTCAGCAGGTACGGTACCGGCTGTACGTTCTACTGAATTAAATCGTGATCTAGATAATGCAGTTTCTGCTTTCAATAGTTAGACTTACTTAATGAATTGATGTGAGACGGTTTCAGCTGGTGCACTATCTGATTCACTCTCAGCAGTTGCCCAATCTCATGTCGACTCATGCTGCAAACATGCTTAGAAGTCCCCTCTCTACTCCTGTCTTCGATCCATCCAGAGGTCTGCTGCAGAATTACGTATTTCTTCCAAACCCTAAGCGTCGGCGTGCCGCCTTTCCTTAAAAATATGCGCACGTACAATGTACTATGTACTTGTTTCCTTAGACTGTGCTCTAGATCTCTCTGGTTGCGTCAGTACTGTTTCAAAAGCAACAAACTAATTCTTAATTTTGATGCTTTTAGCTTCATCAAACTACTGTTAAGTTAAAATGGCTAAAAAATTTCATTGCCCAATGCCTCGAAAACAACACATTACTACTTATTTCGGAAGGAAATACTTTGATAATTGCTTAGCAACGACTTCAACCCTAATAAAATCGCCATGTAAAGAAAAGGCAAACAACATGTACACTCTAAATGAAAACCAATTCTCTTTCATGTGCATGTACATTGTACGTGTTGTAGTATGTATATGAGTTGACCGTACAGCTCATCCCATTTTTGATTAACTATGTGGGAAGCCGAAAAAGAACGTTAACCACCCCTCTGCCTTGGTCGACCGTTCCTCTGAGTCGCGGATTTCCTGCTGCGGAGCTGAAAACCTTTTGAATTTTACAGAAACATGTTTGAGTGCGTACTCGTGAAACATTTTCCAACTGGTACGGTACCTATCTGATTTATCCCTGTACTGCCCAGTCAATCATAAGTATCAGCAAAGCTTGAACACGCATCTCAAATATGTAAGCAGCGACGAACGTCCAACAAACTGCTTTTAATACCGACGCCTCAAATCATTCGTCACAGACAAAGGTACAGTATGTGTATGTGATGGTGTATTTCAGCCATGCGTCCGGTGTTCAACGCTGTTTCTAACGGTGGCAACAGTACGGCAACTTCTGACGTTTATTATCAGTACAACCCAGGCCCCGAAATTTACAGTCGAAAAGTGTTCGTTGGCGGTCTTCCGATTGATATTGACGAAGGTACTGTACCTAGTTTTCTTGACCCTAATCAATTACCACCTTCTTACAGACGAAATCAATACGACATTCAGTCATTTTGGACCGCTAGTAGTTGACTGGCCGCGGCGATCTGAAAGCCACTATCCACCCAGAGGTACTTATCATTGCACAGTAACACTAGATTTAACTGTGTACGTACTGAGTTTCATTTCTTCCGCCTACGTTACGTACTGAGTTTTATTTCTTCCGCCTACGTACAGCATGTACTGAGAATTGTACTGTACGCTGTTAACTTTTAAAGTTTTAATTCGTTTAGTTTATACCCCTATTTTCAACTATCTTTTTTTGTGTTAAAAGTCGCGTCGTTGGCTCAGTGGTTAGCTCGCTGCCTTGAGTCACGGTCGGCGTCCCCTGCATCACTAGCGGTTGCAGTGGGTTCGAAACCAGTTTGACTGGAATTAGACTTAGCAAAGCCCAACCCAGGCCACCGAAAGCTGGTCACAGCCAGTAGGTAAATGGGTACCACCGTCGGGTGGGAAGCTAAAGGTAGTCTGTCTGTGCGTAAGGTCGGTCCCCGGGACAGAATGCTTCGGCACTCCTCTCGCAAAAACCGACCCAGGTGGTGTCAGGGCAAGTGCAACTAGGCATGCGAGTGCTTTAGCTTTTCTGTTAAAATTTTTGTTGAAGAAGGCAGGACTTCGCAGTGTTTGTTGTTATTGCTGGTGGCTTGAAATGCCTTTTATATAGGTGCTTTTCATGAACATGTGTTTTCTGAGTGCACGTGCAGAGCACTGACTACAGTAGCAGTGACGCCACTTCCAATAGTACAGTGCATTAGAGATGGGAACGGAAATTAATTTACGTGCCCATCTCTACGTGCAGATGATTTTACTTTGTAGGCTATGTATTTTTGGTCTTCGAAAACGAGCAGTCAGTGCAGCAGTTGATCGACAAATGTCATAAGGACGATGACAAATACTATCTGTTTATTTCCAGCCCCACCATGAAGGACAAACCAGTAATAGCTGTAGTAGTTCTGGAGAAAGATCTCGTGTACTGTATTCTGCTGCAGGTGCAAGTGCGTCCGTGGCGTTTGGCTGATGGCGACTTCGTGGTTGATGGCACGATGCCCTTGGACCCTCGCAAAACCGTCTTCATTGGTGGAGTGCCCAGACCGCTCAAAGCAGGTACGTACATGTACACTGGCCATCGCTGAAGTGGCAGAAAAAATCTCCAAGTGGACTTAAATGGATTGTTCAATTGAATTAATTTTACGCATGTTCCGAGCTGATATTCTGTCCAAAATGCGTTCAATTTTGTTGAAAAATTCTCTCAGAACAGCGCCGTTTAGTTTTGTTGCTCACTCAATACCGGCGCAGTTTATACTTTTCAGTTGAACTGGCCCAGCTAATGGATCGTTTGTACGGCGGAGTCTGCTACGCGGGCATCGACACAGATCCCGAACTGAAGTATCCGAAAGGAGCGGCACGTGTTTCGTTCAGCAATCAGCAGAGTTTCATCGCCGCCATCGCCGGGCGTTTCGTTCAGATTCAGCACACCGAAGCGGACAAGCGAGTGAGCGGTCTGTCAGTGAGTGGTGTAGTGTCTGTGGGTGTAGGTTGAGGTGAAGCCGTACGTGATGGACGACCAGATGTGTGACGAGTGTCAGGGCAGCAAGTGCGGCGGCAAGTACGCTCCTTTCTTCTGTCCCAACGTGGCCTGTCTCCAGTATTACTGCGACCACTGCTGGTTCTCCATGCACAACCAGTCCGGACGCCACAACCACAAGCCAATGGCCAAGCTGGGCGAACAGGGCGCCAAGGTCAGTCGAGCAGTATTGCAGCTGAACGTAGAGTAGGTGTTGCGTTTTAGAGATAATAACCCAATACACCGATATTGAACACCTCGTCACCCCAATACCCAATAGTTTGGAATTTGTGGAAGTGCTAATTTTAAAGCACTTAAAATCGTTCTAAATCGATTTCGTTTTCAAAAAAGACATTGTCAAGCTATGGAAAACAGTTAGAGAATTATTCCATTAAGCGAAATGCGCTGGAAATTTTGTTTTCATTTAAAATCTGTGCTGCAAAAGTGAATCAAAATGTCGCTATGTGGAAAAAAACCTACTGTATGTTCAGAGTTAATTTTAGAGTGTCGTGCTGTTTATACTGCAAGTTGCTACTGGTTTGCTGGTCTATCCAACTAATCTCTGTCCAATGTGAACAGAACAGAAAACCAGCTTTTCCTATGTATTCTTCCTTTTTACGTAATAATATACATAAATAAAAATATTGAGACAGTTTTCACAGATCCATGATCATTTCGTAATAGCATACGTATGTCTGTAATCAGTGTCATCTGCTGGACTCATTTTGTTCAACGAAAAAACCTTTTCGAATAGCAAATTTTCAAAAAAAATCTCTAAAAAGCCAAAAAAATCGTTAAAATATCTAGTGTAAACTGTTATTGGGTATTGAATTATATAAATTGTTTCATGTGTACTGGGTTTAGGTGATGGAGCACTTCAATCGTAGACAGCCGCCACCAGCACCGCCGGTGTTGACGGTGCAACCGAGAACCTCGATCAGTGCGCCGTCGTGGTGGCCGTAGAGTGCATAGAGAGACGTCCCTGTCAGCTCTTTTGTGTGTTAGGTTTTTGCACGTTTTACTGAGACAGGTGATAGGCAAGTGTACAACTTTATTTTCGTTGTAATCGCAGGTTTCTGTGCACGTCAGGTTTTCTTAGTTCCTAAATGTTAAGTTGAGTTAAGCTCCACGTATAGGGCTGTGGGCTGTTTCTTAGTGTAGTTTGGTTCTTATTTGCATTCAATGCGGTTTCTTTATGTTCATTCTGTTGCGCAGTCTGTCTTTGAAATAGTGCTAATAACTGCTTTGCTGAATTGTTATATAGATCAATTGTGCATTAAGACCGGGTCACAGTACGTACGGCTCTTTTGTTACAGTTCTGTAATTGATATTTCCATGTCTAATTCTAAATGCATTAGTATGCCGTCTCATAAACGATTAGCACGTGCCTATGTAGTAGTTACTGCAAATGTCTTTTTGCTTATTCAGATTTGCTATTCCGGACAAACATTACGTATCGGTGTATTACGCTAATATCGGTAAAGCTACTGAAAGTTAAGCTAGAGCTGAGCACAAGCACAAATCTAGTCAGAGTAGTTGGAGAGAGCTTGAAACTGTCTCTCCCTCGATTCCAGCGTCACACACGGACAAACAGCAAGGCATGTTGTGACAGAACCGGCAGTCTTCCGCCCATCTAATCCAAGTCTATGTGCGCTTTCCATCTCAACGCGGGCGCCTGTTTGTGCGAACTATGAAAAAGATCCCACTCGCCCCGATCAACACTATAAGATGTGAGTACGTAGGGTACTGTTATTTGTGTACACACATACACATCTACCATACACAAAAATACACATTGTTTTTTCAATGTGCATGCACATACACATTCCGATACACATTATCAGACACAAAACAGTTCTGAAAATGTGTATTTTTCTGTGTGTATTTGATTCGTAAAAATCGATAAATTAAGCAACAGAATTCGAAGATTGAGATAGTTTTGCTGTACTAAAATGGGGAGTGGATAACCTCATAAAGCCGTAAAATGATCCTAATTAACTCAATTTCAATGCTATCCATGTTTTCAAACAGTGGAGTATGGAGAGCTTTGATTTTTCTTATATTTTTGCTCAGGCCAGAATTTGCATTTCCAGCGCGATACACATACACATAAATACACATTGTTTTCTGAATGTCTATAGACAAATTACCATATAAATTTGCCAGCGATGTGTATACACACACATACACATACATACACATTCTGAAAAACCAATACCAAACAACAGTACATAGATGTGAGCTCAACTATGATGACTTATCTCCAATTAAAGCGAATCGATTGATTATAATAATAATAATACGGAGAGACGCTTGTTGATCGGAAAAACCTAATCTGCGCAACCCGTGTGCCACTCGAATCGAACTTAAGAAACCTCGATTTCAAGTTTGCTTATGTAACGAACGATGAGTGAGGAAGGACGGAGGATAGCGCCCGAATCAGTTAGTGCTATTGGCGCACATTTTATCTGACCAATTCGGCATCTACAGCACAACTTTTAGTCGACCGATTTGACGTCGGCGGGCACGTCGCGATTCGTCGAATGTTGAAGCTGTTTTTGGCAAAAGCAACTGGTTTGTCAGTTAGTATATAGCTGTGTCCAAATTTCCGACTGCGTCAGCCAACCAACCAGTCATCGTTTTGCGTGCGTCGTGTTACTGCTGGTTCGGTTGTACAGGAAATTTGCCTTGTTTATTTCCACTGTTTTGTGTCTAATAAAAGAGGGCTGGACAAGTAGCTGTGTTGGCGGTTTGCCCTAGGTTCTTGAGGAGCACAAAAGCTATGGTACGCCCAGTTCGGAGAGGGAGAGGCCGAGGTATGAGTGCAAATATCTATTTGAACTGAAGCAGAGTAGTTAGTAGGTGTGAGCGCCTTTTCAGGTGGCATAATAATGCCGACTCCGAGTGGGCCTTCGGCGGCGGTCACTCCTCCAGTGCCTCTGCCGGACAGTTTCAAGACAGAGATAGAGACGGAGGACGGCACTCAAGAGATAAATATAGACGCTTCTGACTTGGAGCGCATAGAAGAGTTGGGACGCGGTGCCTACGGTGTAGTGGAGAAAATGAAACTGAAGGAGTCCGGCTTCCTTATGGCAGTAAAGGTAAGAGGAGTGTTGGTTCGGCTCTACACACCTGTTGACAGGGTCTCGTCCCACCAGAGTCGCCTTGAGTCGTTTCTTGGGTACTGGGTGGATGCAAAGTCCGAAATTTTGCGTGTGTGTGTTCTACGTCCCTTCCTCTGAATGTTATGACTGATGGATGCCCAAATGCAGGTCCCAGAGCTTGCCATTCTAGTTTACTGACTTCATCTATTTCATTTACGCGATATAAATTAACTCAAAATCATGTATCGTCTATACAGTGTGTGTACGTGGGTTGGGGAGTGCCGTGGGCTTTACCGCTCACCCACAACTTGTGCTCGACTGAACACAGATCATGCACTGATCCACCTGTCCTGAAAAGCTATTTTTCTTCTTTCATCCACCCTGCAATTTTCAAATACAATTTCTCAAGATTTTCCCACCATAGTGGGAATTCCCTCACACTGGTTGGTGATGGAATTTTGCCCCACAAAAGCCGCACGAACCCTGTATTGACGGAAGTGGTTTAGCGAATTCACGTGACCATAAACGACGAGTCACAAAAGAGAATGTTAGTGGAGCTGCAGACGAGTATGCAGACGGGCAGATGTCCTTACATGGTCCGTTGTTACGGGGCCATGTTTCGAGAGGGAGACGTCTGGATTTGTATGGAAGTGATGGATACCTCCTTGGACAGGTTCTACAAAACATGCGACGATCAGAAGAAGTACATTCCCGAGGGCATTCTCGCCAGAATTGCTCAATCTGTAAGTTCTTTCTCTCCTTATACCGCGCCAAACGTCTGTATGATACTGTGCCACTTTAAGTACCAGCATTATAAATCATACATGTAACAGGGGGGTCTGGGGGGTCTGCCCCCCCACCCGACAGACACAAAAATTGCCAAAATCGCCTGCAAAACAGCACTTTTAGCTGTATTTCAGCTCAAATTAGCGATCTTTGGCGATTTTTAGCCCAAAAATTGCAATTTTTGAGCGTTTTTTAGTGCCCTACCCCCCTCCCAAAATTTTGGCTCAGACCCCCCGGCCGGCGCCAGACCACCCCCCAACCCCCCTCCCCCTTCGGCGGATGACCTGTTACATGTATGTCATACATGTAACAGGTCATCCGCCGATGGGGGGTTGGGGGGGGGGTGGGTCTGGCGCCGGCCGGGGGGGTCTGAGCCAAAATTTTGGGGGAGGGGGTGGGCACTAAAAACGCTCAAAAATCGAAAAAATCGCAATTTTTTGGCTAAAAATTGCCACAAATCGCTAATTTGGGCTGAAAAAATACTAAAAAGTGCTGTTTTGCAGGCGATTTCGGCAATTTTTGTGTGTGAAATTGTAAAAAATTGCAAAAATTTGCTCGAAAATTTACTTGCCAGAAAAATCGGAGGGGGGGCAGTGAAATCGTCTCGGGGGGGTCTGGCCTAAGTCGGGTGGAGGGCAGACCCCCCAGACCCCCCTGTTACATGTATGATGTATGTTACAATTCATGCGTACACGGCATTTATACACGGTCCGGAAAAACGGGTAGGGGTCCCAAATTTTTTATTTGACCGGTGGGTATTCCGTCATAATTTTTGGCTGTGGGCTTGAAGCCCAGTAGGAGCTTGCTTGAAGCCCAGTTTTGTTCAATGAACCAGATTACCATTTCTCGCTATTTCACGCAAATTGTGGCAGTGATCTGTTTTTCGCTGCACAGTGCATGCCAGTAAACTTTGACTTTGAAGCAACTATACGATTCAGAATAGCATCCGAACTTGTTTTGTAACCGGGACCGATTGATTGTTCTGCCTACACTATATATTCGACGATTGGACAGTGTGGGTGGGGGCGACTGTGTTATTTTTGGGTGGGGGGGGGGTCGGGTGGTGGAGCCCAAGTTAGAGGGTGGGTTAAGCCCCCTGCCCTTGTCTGGTATCCCTACCATCGACCACCGAGGTGGTACCATACAGTACCCCTTCCTTGTGGTAGAGCCTCCGTTGAACGTTAATACCAGTTGCTTAAAATTTAGCACCATTCTGTTGTATTTTGGCGGAGGTGTCTTCAAACTGTCTTGTAAAATGGGTAAGGAAGAGAGTTTGGCTCGGTAGTGCAAGTATTGGAAGGGAGCGAGGAAGCAGCGGTTTATGGCTGAGCTGTTTCAGTGCATTCTGGGTCTTCAGTACATGAAGGACCAGCTGAGTCTGATGCACAGAGATGTGAAGCCCAGCAACATATTGCTCAACCGGAAAGGTCAGATCAAAATCTGCGACTTCGGCATCAGCGGTCACCTCACTAATTCCATCGCCAAGACCGTCAACGCCGGCTGCAAACCCTACATGGCTGTTAGTCTACCTTCATTTCTCTGCTCGCAAAATAGTCGGCATTCCTTTTTAGCCTGAAAGGATAGAAGGAGACCACAAAAATGCCTACGACATCAGATCAGACGTTTGGAGCTTGGGAATTAGCATGGTACTCTTCTTCTCTTGTTGCTCTACTACTTTTCTTCTAAACTTCTCACTTTCGTGGTGTCCCGTTTGTCTTGAGACAAATTCGGAACAGTAATGACGTGTCACAAAATGCACATGATGTCATACATGGGCCGGAAAAATCCGGAGGGGGGGGTATGAAGACCTCGAGGGGGGTCCCCGAATAAAGGCTAAAAATGCCTATTTTGCCATAAATAAGCGAAAATTTTCTCGCGAAGGGGAGGGGTATTGCATGACGTCCCAAGTTTGATTGTTAGCGGCGCGCGACTCTGTGAACGGAATTCAACCAAATTTCACACAAATATACTGCCAAGGTTGACTGACATGCGTGACAATTTTGGGCATTATCTATTGAAAAACATAGCGTTTCGTTTATTCAATAAAACGTGAAATGAGTGATTTTCAAAGTGGCATACCCATTCAGCTTGAACTGAGCTTCTTCATAACAGAGGATTCAATCTGAAACTGGTCGGCCAGATCTTTCTGTTCCAAAATCCACTCACAGAGTTGCACGCGACCATCGGGGCCGCTATGGTTCAGCGCTTGCAACAGTTGTGGTCGATAAGGTTGCGAAGCAGTAGCTTTCAGGATTCAACAAACTGTGCCAGTTGAAACTGCAGTCTGCGCTGTCAGATATGTTCGCTTTTCACGTTTCCACCTCCTTCTGTTTCTTTATCACCTTTACTGAGCTCGCTGGCATTGCAAATCCAATTTAGGCCACAATGACGCTTGAAAATCAAGAAAATCGCACAAAATATCTTCAGCTAAGTGAAACTGATTTTTAAGCAACGGACAAAGCTAAAGTTTGACCAGGAATCTAAGTCACTCTGGGCACTATATTTTTGCTAAATTTGGTTGAATTCTGTTGACAACGTCCCGCGCCGCTAACGATCACTTGTGGGAAATCCGTCACACGTAGTTAGCTGTGTTCTTTGTGCTAATTTCTATACTTTTAGATGTTTTATCGCGTCAATAACAGTTTTTGAGATTGTTTCTTTTGACAAGTTGTTATTGGTTATTTTTAGATCGAAGTGGCGACAGGTAAGCACCCGTACGGTCGATGGCGGACGCCGTTTGAGCAGCTGAAGCAAGTGGTCAAAGAACCGTCCCCGACGCTGGCGCGCGAAGACCGTCAGTTTTCCCCTGAATTCCACGATTTTATTTCACAATGGTAATGGGAGAGCGTTAAAGATAAAAAAGCGGCGAACTATTTTTTGCAGTGTGAACAAGGAATTTGAGCAGAGGCCGCGCTACGACGATCTGCTGAAGGACGTCTGGATCGCCAAGGCAAGCCAAGTAACTGACGCAGACGCTGGCAAGTTTATAGCCGATGTGTTGGATGGCTATCAGTCGCAGCAGGACGAGGCAGCTCGTCTGTTGGCTTCAATACCGCCGTCTAATTCCTCCTAGCCT